>CM054936.1:1909112-1914112 GCA_029168755.2 Tillandsia fasciculata
GCTCTTCGTTAGTCTAATTCTCTTCCTCAATTGAAACCAAAATTAACATGAATAATACGCCAACATGAAAAACAAAAGGAAAAAAAAAAAATCATAAACAAAAATTGGTGCATTGTCTGATGACCGCACATTCAGATTCAGAAGGTATCCTTCAGTGTAGGTAGCTTCAGCTCCCCCTCTGTCGACAGCAGAATCGTGAAGTTGCCGACGACGACGGGGTGGTCGATGGTGAGCCCCACCTCGAGCTCGTAGTCGATATCCCAGTCTCTCCCAACATCCCGCATCGACGATATCAAGAAGTCGTACGGCACATTCACCGGCAACTCCAGCTTCGTCGCCTCGCCTGCTGCTGCTATCCATCCCGGGTCCGGCAACGTACCCAACGCTACCACCCTGCACAGGATTTGTTATCCAGATCACGTTGGATCCTCTTGTACAAATGCTCAATGTAAGTTTGAGGACGAGTGTAAAACTCAGGCGAAAAAATTGGTAGAAGCAATGTATTTATGGGCCCTGAATGTATACAACTAACCTCCCTGCGCTCTTGAGGGTGTAGGAGACCTCGCAGATGGGGGAGGCGGTGGTTGTAGGGGTTGGTGACGGTGACGTCGCTGCGGAGGGTAACGGCTTTGCGGCTGAAGCTCTTGACGGACACATCGGCAAGCGTCGCCTTCGGCTTCGGTATATGCGCTATCTTGTCCGCGACGAACTCCTTCGCCTTGTCCAGCATACTCGCCATGGTGGTTGGTTTCAACAGCTATACATTTTTCGTTAGTATTGTAGTATTCTTTCTACGAGAAAGAGGTGCAGCGTTATGAGAGGGGATTTGGTCGTCGAGGGGTAGCCCAGGATCCTAAATGGTAAAACGTCGGCCCATTCAACTTCTTTTGTCTTTTGTGTTTTTACTTTTACCAATTCACATTTATCATTTGAAGTTTAAAAGTTTAAAGTTACCATAATTTATTATCAAGTTACATAAATCATAGCATAAGCTTCGTTGAGGTTATGAACAACTATGTGAACTCCACAGCTAGATTGTATAGAATTTGCTGGGCCAAGCAGGCACGTAAATTCATGTTTGAGGTACGAATTGAACTCCACACCTATTCCTCTTCTGCTTATCGAATACCCTCGTGCGAAAAGAAAACATTGAGGACCAAAACCAATGTAGTGTAACATGTATTACTGGGCCCAAATGTATAAAATAGATGTCACAACAGAGATGTCATATTTTTGTACCATGTCGAGTTGGGCTTGGGCTTTCATGTGTTGCTTTCCCCAGGCGATAATGTGCATCCTTTAACTTTGCAAGCGCGATAGGGTCGTAAAGATATTAATATATTATGATAGTGCGACTTCATTATAATGGTATTATTATGGGTTATTATGTGAGTGATAGAATTGGTATATTGGCATCACTATTAGTCCACGTGATCATGATTCTCCGTTTCATCTCTCTAAGCATTCACATTCTTTAGCACCAACAGCAGCAGCGTCTTTCCACTTGGCTGGCATTCAAATGCGATGTGATGGTCGGAGAGAATATGTAAAGTGTTTGTAATAATCACTGAACCAACTAAAATGGTCCATTCCCCTTTCTCTCCTCTTCTATTAAGGGATATGGATGTTCCTCTATCGCATAAAAGGATATATACCTCATATATGCATGTTCCTCTCTCATGGATTTATTCCTCCTTTGGTTCTTTATCTCATATTATACCTTTCCTCCTATTCTCTTCCTCTATATCATTCCTCAAAAACTTTCCTTATTCTCCTATCGTTTCACACTTGCACTTTTTTTTTTTAATAAGTATATTCTTCAAAATTAATTTTAAAAATTATTTAATATATTCGTGATTGATTGATCAAATATTTTTATTAATTTAAAATCTCTTTAAATATTTTCAAATCCTTCGAGTTTACTAATTAGATTTGGAGTTTAAAAAAATATTTTGATACTTCTAAAATAAATTTAAAAATTTTGAATAGCAGTGGAGAGCAAATAAGCGGAATCTTCTTTTTATTATTGTTGGAGTTATTTTGAATAGAACTTTGTTTGTCTCAATTAAAGATTAAACAATAGTATCTTGTCGCGTCTCAATATAATCTCATATTATTCGTATATAATTAAGAGCTAATTAATATGTTTTTTGAGTTCAAAATTGTACCAACTTTCATTTCTCTTATTCAAAATTGCTATATATTGTTTCATTAACATGTTGCAAATTTCATTTTGTCCCGTCGCGTGGCATCGGTGGTGTGTCTTCTCAAGATAGAGGACCATATTTTCTTGGGATCTTTAATAAATAGATTTGGAAACATAAAAGTGCAAACTAGTCATTGAAAAAGAAGAGTCTAGCCATCATCACATATAAAGCCAACTCTTGTGATCGATTTCGATCACCCGTCGCCCCCGAAAAAGAACACGACATTAGGTCTCATTATGGTCGATCTCGACAAAACCTACCAACCGTGGACGACGACGCCAATGATCAACACAAACTTCAACCTGAAAACAACCACATTAATGTAAATCTCATCCTGATCTTTCGCCTTCCGAATAATTTTTTGGTCCAATTTCCTCAAACACCTTATTCAATGAAATAATAAATAATTTATTATCCTTATATATATATATTTATGCATAAGGAGCCACATAATTAAATATGAGACACCTTTTCCTCAGTAGCAATGTCAGGTACTGTCGATAGAAATTGACTCTACAACGGCTTTATTTTGTTTGAATTAAGACCAATTCTTAATTAATTCCTTGAACTACGTATATACTAATCTGATGCAATTGAATTGAATTATGTAGGGTTGCTATCCTTTTCCAAAATTTCTCCTTGTCGTCTGTTTGTCTCCTCAAAATATATAGTCACCACTTCCACAAAGTAGGATTTTTTTTTCTTTTTTTTTCTCTCTCTCTCTCTCTCTCTTAGGGAGTTTTTTTTCAAGTTTAATTAATCTTCCGATCATTTAATTTTTACAATCAGATTAGTTCCATTGAAAAAAAAAAAAAAGAAAAATTGTTAAAACTAATAGGCAACTGGCACATGATAAGTTTTGATATTAATGCAATAGTTTTGGTCCAAATTAAGTAACTTTCTAAAAATAAAAATTTTAACTAAAATAACTAATAAGATATTGTTTCATAATGATGCTATAGTTAATCAGCATTATCGGCTCGTTTGCAAAAAGGAAAAAAAAAAAAAGAGAACTAAAAGGAAACTGCAGTAAATATAGTGGACAATTGTGCAATTAAACTGTTTTAATTTTTGGAGCAGGTGAAAGTTTGACTGTGTGTTGTAGCCGTTGCAACCATAGGGAAGGCAAGGTGGTGCGTCGTGTTGTCTATTCCTTCTAGAAGATTCGAGAGGCTCATTTTACCTACTACCTAATTAAACCCCACAATTTATTTGCCTCTCGTCCCGGTTCACATGAACCGAACCGGTTCAATTTTTTGTATTATTATTTTTTTATTTTTTTAAAAAAATATAAAATAAAAGTAATTAAATTTTGAATTGTTAAGCAAATATGTGAGCGGATGAGCTTAGCTAGTGACTACAAGCCTAACAATCATACTTTTCTATTTGTTTAGCCTTACGTGGCTAATTTGTTGGCTTCTAGAATGTGAAGGTTGCAACAGGTTACAACACATACACTCCAAAATAGGGTGTATGATGCACATCCCATCCATCTAAGGGTGGGACTTTTTTTACTGGTTACTTCGATATGACCAGTAAAATTTATCCCACCCTTGGATGGATGGAATGTAAAATGTACACCTCTTAGGGGTGTACAAAAAGTATTTCTTATAAAAAATTCTTCCTCTTCTTCCTTCCAAAAGACATTTTAAAAGAATTATTTATTTTTTTTTATAAATATTTAAGTTCATCGAGAATAATATTTTAATAATTTATTTTATAAAATTATTTGTGTTGTTACTATAGTATTAGGATCTGTTCTAGGAGCTAGAAATAAAATTTTATATTTTATTATAATAGTTTGATATTAAAATTTTAAAATTTTTAAAATTTTTATTTTATATTTTAATAATTGATTCAAACTTGAAAAATCTCCTTCTTGTCACTACAACAAAATTAGTTTATAATCATATATTTTTTTAACATTTTTTTTTAGGTGTTCAATTTATATTCTATTTATATTCAAAATTAGATTATAGGAATATATTTTTGAGACACGTTACAGTAATGTGTCACTATACGTACATCATAGCAACTGCATATATAGTGACACTAATAATAAGTATTGATATTTTTTCAGCAATATTTTTTTAGATTATAGGGACACTTAAAAATATCGTTATACTATAGTTTTATTGTAGTGGTTCAAATTCACTTCACCACCTTCTCTGTATTTAAATTTATTGGTATAATATTCTTTTCCTTCCTCAAATCTAATACTTTTTCATCCCTCCCACATTCTCTTGGATTTTATTATTTTATATTAATTTAGAATTTTGATGTTGATCTATAGACATTCTGAGTGGTCCAATATTAATAGGCATTACCTGTGAGCTCAATGCCTAACTCACCACATGTGATATTTAGTCTCACATTAGATACTTATCCCATCACATGTGATATCTATATTTATATTTTTTCTTTCTTGAGCATATTAGTTAGGAAAAAGTGAAAGTATTCTTCTAAAAAAACGCCCAAGCTGGGTCGGGTGGGCGGTGACGCGCAATCTCGACTTGCTTCACTGTTTATTTGTTATTTTATTTTTGTCTTAACTATATCTTCGGAAGAGATCGCACGTCTTAATTCACAGATTTTATCTAGTCTTTACTATTTATTTATTTATAATATACTAGTAATTCATATGCAAATAAATAGTTAAATATTTCGAATTTAAATTATTTCAAAGTAATATTTTATTAAAAAAAAATCTATAAAGATATTTTTTCAACACCTTCATCACCATTTTCTGCAGTGATAATCTAATACGAAAAAATCGAAAGCGTTTCATCTCAT
>CM054936.1:1919112-2150777 GCA_029168755.2 Tillandsia fasciculata
ATATTTATATATATATATGTCACAATCGATCTCCACACAAGCAAATAATGTTAATCTTGATGTTTACAATCGCTAAAATGTAATTTTAGGCCAAAAGATCAAACAAATTGAAATTGGTCAGATTTTGAAAAAACCCTCTAACATGTGTAAGGCATGGGATGCATGAGACACAGATTGTGATCTATTGAATGTGTACAGTGATAATTAATACATGTTTCCTCACAGAATAAATAAGTACATGACATAATTGTACGACGCAAATGATCGATTGGATCCATACAGGAAATCCCCCAGATTTAGAGTTGAAATAGTAGTACTTTGACTTAAAAATTAGAATTGGCTATAACTGATAAATGGATTGGATAGAAAATTATCTAGGATTAATTATACTTAGCACATAGAACCAAAGAGAAAGAAAGATTGATTTATTACGAAACAAACGTGAATTGTTTTAATAGTTATAGAAGAAGAGATCTACTTATTCATCTCAAAGCTATTAAAACTAATCCAACTTGTGTTAGATTTGATTTACGTGGCCAACCGTTTCAAAGAGCTTAGCATTCGCGCCTCCTATTTTAAGGAGTCTCTCTTAGTTAATTTATATCTCCATTTAATTTGGGTTTGCTCTTGTTTTGTCAAACATCCCTAATCCATCCAATTAAAACATCCACTCTAATGGAGAAAAAACAAATTAAAGTTAATTATGTTTGGCCATTTTATAAAATTTAGAGTTTTCTAAATAAGTGTGATATCTAATTAGTCATAAATAGTTTTGTCCTACAGCAAAATGAAAAGTATCAAATCAAAAATTTTCTTTTTGAGCTTGGCATTTAATTTCTGCTTTTGATAGGAGCAAATAGTTATAATTTATCTATTTATTGATTGCTTTGACGGTCACATCAAAAAGTCTTTTTTTTTTTTTTTTTTTTTTTTTTTTTTTTTTTTTTTTTTTTTTTTTGGAGGACCACGTTGTCAATAAAATTTTTGAACGTGTTTATTGTATCGTAAGCTAACTATAAAATATATATTTAAAATATTTTTTTTATTATAATAAATTATTTAAATATTTTATATTATAAAAATTATATCTTATAATATTAATTATTAAATATTTTATAAATTATTTAATATTATATACGATTTATAAGTGCAAACAAAGATTTTTCTTCTTTAGTGCATCTATTAAACATTCTCTACACACCATTTAATAGAGATTTTAAAATTAATTCATCAAATAAAATTTAAATTATTAGACTTTGTAAATTATATATATTTAATTAAAATTTGAAATTATAATATTAATGATCTGATATAAATTGTAATATATGAAATATTAATATACATTAGGTATACATAATAGTTTCTCTTTTGCCCATGAATTTTAATAAGGTAAAGATATTATCATATATTCTTCAATTTAAAATAAGTCTTCTAACTTTGAATTTTTAGTTAAATATTTTATTTATAGAATAACTATACAAACTAAATATTTAATTAAAATTTTAAATTAAATAAAATTATTATTATAATTTAACTTTATAAATATTGAAAGTTAAGAAAATATATACTAATAAAAATTTTATTTTTTATAATGCATATATAATTTTTTTTTATTATTTTAGTTTCAAATTTTTTAAATTTTAAATTTAATAACTATATATTTTAATTTGTTCTAAATATTACTCAGCGCAACGTGATTTCTATAGTGACTCTTTAATCCCCAAACAAAAAATGGTGAGGGAGATTAAAGAGGTGTTTGGTTTGGGGATTAAAGGGATATATCTCTCTTTAATCCCCAAACAAAAAATGGTGAGGCGAAACAGGCGAACAGCTGTCCCTCGGTGGTTCCCACCTTTCTTTTTTCTTTTTTTTTTAAATTAAAAAAATTTAAATTTTAAGATATTTAAATTTATAAAATTTAAAATTTATTTTTTTTATTTTATAAATTTTAAAATTTTTAATTTTACTTTTCTATTCTAGTGCAGTTGGAAGTCTTATGTATGCAATGGTCTGCACTCGTCCAGATATTTCACATGCAGTCAGTGTTGTGAGTAGATACATGGCTAATCCCAGCAAGACACATTGGCAGGCTGTGAAGTGGATTCTCAAATACCTAAGAGGAACATCTGATATATATATATAGAGTTCATGAGATCTGATGACCCTTTAGTTGATTTTGTTGATTCAGACTTTGCAGGCGATTTGGACAAACGGAGATCACTTAGAGGATATGTATTTACTCTTGGTGGTTGTTCTATTAGATGGAAAGCTACTTTGTAGCCTATTGTTGCTTTATCCACCACTGAGACAGAATATATTGCTATAACGGAGACGGTAAAAGAAACCATTTGGTTGAGAGGCTTATATGAGAGCTTACTTCTAGTCAGGAGACTACTGTCGTTCAATGTGACAGCCAGAGTGCTATATATCTTTGTAAAAATCAAATGTTTCATGAGAAAACAGAACATATTGACATCATGTATCATTTTGTTCTTGATGTGATGGCACAGGGTGATAATATTGTGAAAAAGATAAGTACAGCATATATTCCAGCGGATATATATGTTGACTAAGTCTCTTTCGGTAACTATGTTCAGGCATTGCATGAACTTGGTTGGTGTGTGCACCAGTATTTGAGAACCTCTTTGAGGTTTTAGTGGAGAAGATGAAAATTCAAGTCAAGGTGGAGTTTTGTGGCGGGCTCAACACAACGGCTAACAACTACAAATTAAATCAAGGTGGAGGTTATTATAATTTGATTTAAATTTATAATTATCTAAATTAATATTAAATCCTAATCTAATTAGGATAAGATATAATTTGGATTTATTTTGAACTATTTGGATTGTTAATAGAAGTCTAATTCAACTAGAATTAAAATTAGAGTCTAATTAAATTTTAGTTCGGAGCCATATATTATAAATACATGCTACGGCTTCATTAAAGAAAATCAAGCTCTAAATTAGGTCCAAATTATTCTTTGTTCCTTTGGTGTGGGTCGAAGCAGCTGCCTATCGTCACGAAGCAGCCCGGTAGCACTACACCAGCAGTATTCTTTACTTGTGTCATGAACAAGGACATCTCTGACCCCTTCCTGAAGATTACACTTGCTTCCGCAGCCAATTTACCAACCCCCAAAATTCTCTTTAAAATTTAAACAAAGTTTATGTTTCAAAAATAAAATAAGAAGAGAAAGAATTTAATTTGAGATCGAAATTTTCTATTGGTGTTATATATATATACTCTCCAACCATATATTACAGCAGATGGAAATGCTTTGAAATGCGATCTAAAAAAAAGCATTTTGGAGAGGGCATCTGGGCATGTGTGGTGAAAAGTATAAAAATAAAAATTTTAAATCTTTTTAAATTGAAATCACCAACTTCTATTGACTTTATTTTTTGAATATTTTATCGTATATGAAATTTCTGTAAAATTTTTTTTCCTCATTATAAATTGGCCTTTAGAAATTGACCTGGAATATATATATATATATATAGAGAGAGAGAGAGAGAGAGAGAGAGAGAGAGAGAGAGTCCGGCTATTATACTATGAATAGTACCAAATTATTGGTGCTATTAAGTTTTTTATCCTTAGATCAACCTCTTTGATCATTTTCACCTCTTAGACTTTACTATTTTTCCAACCACCTATTAAATCTAAAGGGTCCACTATCATCTATTAATTCAAGGATTAAAAAGTTAATAGCATCAATGACTTGATACTATTAATAGTATTCCAGCCTACTATTCCAACCTAGCTCTCTCTCTATATATAGTAGAGTCTATATACTTTCAAAAGTATAAGTCCAATTATATTTGTAAATTTTTTTATCGTTGAATTTGTATTGAGATTTGTGCTATTGTATTTTTTTTTCTCTCTCTTTAGTTGACTTTATAATAACACAAATCTCAATACAAACTTCAATAATAAAAAATTCACAAGTATAGTTAGACTTTTTTTAAAAAAATATATAAGCTTTTATATATATATATATATATATATATATATATATATATATATATATATATATATATATATATATATATATATATAGTCCGGCTAATATACTATCGATAGTACCAAATATTTGGTGCTATCAATTTTTCTACCCTTAGATCAAGCCCTTTAATTATTTTCACTCATTATATTTTACTATTTTTCCAACCAACCATTAAACCCAAAGGACCCACTATCATCTCAACCATATATATCTTAATTTAACGGTTAAAAATTTAATAGTACCAATGACTTGGTACTATTAATAGTATTTCAGCCTACCTATATATATATATATATATAAAATTAGGCTGAAATACTATCGATAGTACAAGTCATTGGTACTATCAAATTTTTAGTTTTTGAATTAAAAGATATGTGGTTAAGATGATAGTGGTCCCCTAGGGTTTACTAGATAGTTGGTTGAATAGTAAAAATTTTAGGGGACCACTATAATCCCAACCGCATATGTTTTCATCCAACGACTGAAAACTTGATAGTACCAATTGCTTGATGCTATCGATTGTATTCTAACCGGACTATATATATATATATATATATATATATATATATATATATATATATATATATATATATATATATATTTAAAAGCACAACTCAATTTATAGGGATTTGTGTTATTGTAAAGTCAACTAAAAAAGAAAAAAAATACAAATTGAATGGTAAAAAATTTACAAACATAAATAAACTTATGCTTTTAAAAATATATAAGCTCTATTATATATATATAGTAGCTGGATCCTATATAGCGTAGGGCTACTATACTCTTATGAGTATAAATCCCTTTGTACTCATAATTTTTTCATACTTGAATGAAAGAATGTGTAATTAGTATGATAGTGGTCCTCCTAGGATTTATTAGGTTGTTGGAAAAATAATAAAAATTTTAAGAACTATTATAATCCTAACCGCACATTTCTTTATCCAAAGGATAAAAATTTATGAGTAAAAAAAAATTTTTACTTATAAAAATATAATAATCAGATACTATATATATATATATATATATATATATATATATATATATATATATATATATATATACATCCCAATTTCCTCTACAGCAATCCAAATGCCCCCGCCTTAGCTGAAGTTTGACTTGGCGCGGTATATTCTCCACAAATTCAATCACCCACGTACATCCCCCTACTTTATTTATATATATATATATATATATATATATATATATATATATATATATATATATATATATATATATATAATACACTGGCAAACTAGGCACAACAATTAATATTTTAATAATTTACTAGTTTCCAAACGTAAAATATATATACGATTCGTTCCTCACACCATTTTGTTTTCATTAAAATCCCCTTTCTCGTCTCATCTTATCTCATCTCTCATTACGTTCTATCCAACGGAGGTAATTTATACTACTTTCTTTCTCAAGCAAAAGTTGTTGTTCTCATTTGTCTCCCCCAGCCTTATTTTTATTTATTTTTCTTTATATAAAAGATTTGAAACGCGTTCAGAAACGGTGTTATAAATTAATTTCCTTGATCTCCCCGCCATTTCACATGGTGGATCGCACCTGGATCGTCGTCGCCATCTGAGGAAGAGGGCGAAGATTGGGGCTTGTTTTGAAGCTGTATAAGTAGTGGTAGTATTTTGGAGGGGGTTCGGATGCGGAGCTCGACGAGGCACGATCGCCGATGGGCCTCGGGCGAGCTGGGGCTCGGCGGGGCGAGAGGAGGAGCGGGGGCGGGGGTGGCGCCGGCGCTGAGCGCGGGGTCGTCGCCGATGAACTCGGCGCGGGGCTCGGACGACGCGGAGGAGTTCGTGGAGGTGACGCTCGACCTCCAGGACGACGACACCATCGTCCTCCGCAGCGTCGAGCCTGCGGCGGCGCCGGAGATCGACTCGTCGGCGTCGGCGTCGGCGTCGGCGGCGGCGACGACGCCCGGCTCGGCGGGGGAATCGCGGTCGCCATCGATCCGGCGGAGCTCGTCGCACCGCCTCCTGCAGTTCTCCCAGGAGCTGCGCGCGGAGGCCGTGGCGCGCGCGCGGCAGTTCTCGCACGACCTCCGGGCCGAGCTCAAGCGCTTCTCCCGGAGCCACAGCCGCGCCAGCACCTCCTCCGCCGCCCCCGCCGTCGATCCCGCCATCGAGTCCGCCCTCGCCGCCCGCGCCGCCCGGCGCCAGCGCGCGCTGCTGGATCGGACGCGCTCCGGCGCCCACAAGGCCCTCCGCGGCCTCCGCTTCATCAGCAGCAGCAAGCCCAACGCCAACGCCTGGAACGAGGTCCTCACCAACTTCGATCGACTCGCCCGCGACGGCTTCCTCTACCGCTCCGATTTCGCCCAATGCATAGGTCCAACCCCCTCCCCCCGCCCTACTCGTTCATTCACAGCTCTAATTAATAATTACTAATTGATGATCTTCATAATATATATATATATATATTGAACCCAATCCCTAAATCCATCAATCAATAATAATAGGTATGAAGGAATCGGAGGAGTTCGCATTGGAGCTCTTCGACACGCTGAGTCGGAGAAAAAGGATGAAGGTGGAGAAGATAACCAAGGAAGAGCTCCGCGAGATCTGGTCCCAGATCACCGACCAGAGCTTCGACTCTCGCCTCCAGATCTTTTTCGACATGTACGTTCAGTAAATTAAAATCCTTTTTTCAAACATTTTAAAATAAAATTACGCTTTTATTTTTCTACCGATTTAATTTATTATTGTTTTAATTTTTCTTAATTCAGGGTGGACAAGAACACTGACGGACGGATTACAGAAGCAGAAGTTAAAGAGGTAAGCAGCAGCAACTCAAAAAAAAAACAAAAAATAAAAAAATAAAAAAATCGGGATTTGAAATGGATTATTTTCTGAAATTATTATCGCCGAGTTTTTTAAACTATATGATTGAGTTATAAATTCTCGAAAAAAAAAAAGAAAATCACGATTATTTTATTTAAATTTGTAGATTAAAAAAATAATTTCATCTAATCGGAGTCGGTGAGCGGAACCGGCGGAGCCAAAATCACCAACTCTCACCTGCCGGTACCGGTTACAACAATTTTGAAAAAAATAAAAGACTTGTTATGAATTGGAGTGCATGAAGAAGCTATGTCAAGTGTGTGATATTACCCTTTTGCCCTTTTCCGCCAGCCCGGGTTATGCGGTAGGTGAGGCGCATTTTGGTCATGCGAGCTCTACGACTTTGCTCCGTTCAATAATGAGCAGAATTTTCGGTCTTGCTGGGCATTGGATGATATCATTATCCAAAATAATTTACAATAATAATAATTATTTATATAATACCTTTACTCACCATATCTGATTATTAATTAATTGTTTTTATTATTCCAGATAATAATGTTGAGCGCTTCAGCAAATAAATTATCCAGATTAAAAGAACAAGCCGAGGAATACGCAGCTTTGATTATGGAGGAACTTGATCCCGAAAGGCTTGGGTATATAGAGGTACTAATCTATGAATACGTAACACAGCTCTTTATTTATTTACATATATTTTTTTATTTTAGATAAATTAAATATTTTAATTTTCACCCACATCACTAGTGAAGCTACTTACACCGTACTGTATATCATTAATTGCTCAAATACTCTTTAAACAAATCAAACTATTGGGATTGCTCTTTTCCCTGTTATGTATAAGTAGTTCGTTTGATTTTTATCCTTTCTTTTCTAATTGCTACTAATATTTTACTTACCCAAAATAATTTATCTCTAATCTTGAAATGTTGGTAAAAATACTAGTTAATTGCGCAATCATTCTTTTGACAGTTACCTAATTTTTTTTTAATTTGATTTTGACATTTTGGTATGTAAAGTTTTAAATTTTACTATTTGTTTTAATTAAGTTTCGACATTGAAAACACTCGCTCTAGCGAAAAGATAACACGTCAACCTCGGCCAATAGTCTTATCATGTAGCAATTAATAAAATTAATAATCTGTAACGAAAAAAAATAGAAGTAATAAAAGCTTAAATATCAATGAAAAAAGAAGGATGGAAATAAAATTTTGAATAATGATCGACGGCAATCGATTGGTGGGGAAAAAAAAAAAAAAAAAAAAAAAAAAAAGGCAAAATACCAAAAATTAGATTTTATTTATAGTTTCAAAATTAATTTTTGCCGTGTTTGGACGGGTCAGTAATGGACGGGTGACGCGGTACTTGGGAATTGGGATGTAGCTATCATATCGGAGCCCCACACCCACTAACCTCCTCATTAAGTCGTGGAATCGGGTACAACTTTTCCCAACGCGAGTCCACACTCACTCACTCTCAGTCACTCATCCCAGTCATAGTGGTTGAACAGCTGTCGACTGTTATTCCCGCTTCCCTTCTTCAAGTCCCCATCTCCACCATCGCCTTCATTTATATGCAAGTGGGTTTGCCTTTGTAGACAAGCAAACGCATAAAGGTGCCCAAAATGGTAATAATTTTTGGTGCTGTGTTATATTTTATTTATAGAGCAAAAGTCGTTATGCACGTATAAAATTAGTAAGCTCATTTATTTATACTAATATTTTACTTGATTTTTTTTGCTTTCATTAATTTCAGCTATTTTTTTTTATATTTGGCCATTAGCTTAAATAGAATGTACTTGTAAAAATTAAAAGATTAAAGTGTTTAAGTAAAAAAAGTGGAGTGAACACGAACTTTTTACCAGTTTATAGCTCTGGGTGGTATGATTTGAGTAATAAATCGATCGTTTGTGGTGATTGGGATCTGCAGCTGTGGCAGCTGGAAACTCTCCTGCTGCAGAAGGACACGTACCTGAACTACAGCCAAGCGCTGAGCTACACGAGCCAGGCGCTGAGCCAGAACCTGGCCGGGCTACGAAAGAAGGGCCCGATCCGTAAACTAAGCACCAAGTTAGGCTACTACATAGAGGAGAATTGGAAGCGGTTGTGGGTGATGGCGCTGTGGATTGGAGTGATGGGCGGGTTATTCACGTGGAAGTTTATTCAGTACCGGAACAAATACGCTTTCCAGGTGATGGGTTACTGCCTCACCACCGCCAAGGGCGCCGCGGAGACGCTGAAGCTAAACATGGCTCTCATTCTGCTTCCGGTCTGCCGGAACACGATCACTTGGTTGCGTTCGACTCGGGCCTCGCGGGTTCTGCCGTTCGATGATAACATCAACTTCCACAAGGTCAGTCTGTTGTTAACTTGTTACAGAATGTACATAAAAAAATGTACTACGGGAATTAATGCTTCACTCATATTCTGCATGCATGGTGTAACCTGTAACAAATGCGTAGCCTTAATTTTGAGGCCTTTGTTTCGTTTGTATATATTAATAATTGGATTGTAAAACTAGTCCTACTCCTACTTTACATACGCTGAAAATCGTAGGCATTCCTTATTGCTTATGACTGATGCAATAATCTGATGGCAGACCATAGCAGCGGCCATTGTAGTTGGTGTGATCCTCCATGCTGGGAACCATCTTTCTTGTGACTTTCCTCGGCTCATTGCGGCGTCTGAAGAGATGTACGCACCACTGGAAAGGGATTTCGGGAAAACGAAGCCCTCTTACTTGAAGCTAGTCCGAGGCCCGGAAGGTGTGACTGGAATTCTCATGGTTCTCTGCATGCTGGTGGCCTTCACCCTCGCCACCACATGGTTCCGTCGCAGTGTCGTGAAGTTCCCCAAGCCCTTCGACAAGCTAACCGGATTCAATGCCTTTTGGTACTCCCACCATTTGTTTATAATTGTGTATATTCTGCTAATCATTCATGGCCAGTTCCTCTACCTCGTTCACCACTGGTGGCTTAAAACGGTATGACGATCTTTCTCAAGCTCTATTATCAATTTTATATCCCGCTCATTTGATTTCGCATAATTATATTGCAATTCATTGTCCGGTGGAAGATTTATTGGATTGTTTGGTGTCTTCTCAAAATTGCAGACTTGGATGTATTTCGCTGTTCCTGTATCTCTGTATGCAGGTGAGAGGATTCTCAGAGCCCTAAGGTCTGGCTATTATTCGGTTCGACTGCTTAAGGTGAACGCCAAATACGAGCATTCAAGTTTTCGTTACTTACGAGTCTATTAACATGTAAGGATGTTGTTTTGTAGGTTGCCATATATCCCGGTAACGTTCTGACCCTCCAGATGTCGAAGCCTCCGGCATTTCGCTACAAGAGTGGGCAGTATATGTTCGTTCAGTGTCCTGCAGTTTCGCCCTTCGAATGGTACTTGTCGAAAATGCCCGCATTATTCGTTTAACTGTTTTTACTTGTACAGCAAGTGTATTTAACAAAATTGAGAAATATCTATGTTTTGTGTTGCTATGGTGTCTAATGTCACACTTTTTTCAATATATTTCTGAAGTTGCCAAAACTCTTTTTTTGCATGTTATAGGCATCCATTCTCAATAACTTCAGCACCCGGGAATGACTATCTTAGCATACACATTCGACAATTAGGCGATTGGACACGAGAGCTCAAGCGGGTCTTTGCGGAGGCCTGTGAGCCTCCAGTAGCTGGAAAAAGTGGCCTACTCAGAGCGGATGAGACCACTAAAAAAAGGTCCGCAATTTGCCTACTCTTCCTACTAAACATGCATCTCATAAGGGTCTTTTTCTCTTCCATTCCTCTCTTACTTCATAGATGTTTCATGATATATTTTTTCTGTCCAAATGCAGCCTACCTAAGCTCTTAATTGATGGACCTTATGGTGCCCCTGCTCAAGATTACAGGAAGTATGACGTATTACTGCTTGTTGGACTCGGAATAGGAGCAACACCTTTCATCAGCATATTGAAAGATCTGCTGAACAATATTGTTAAAATGGAGGAGGAGGAAGTGAGTACTTCTTTCGCTGTTATTATTGTTAACATCCTTGCGAAGCTCTCATCGTGTTTTCTTCGAGAGTAATGTATCAGCAATACATTGACGAATTTCTGCATCTGCTTTAGGATGCTTATGCGGATCTTTACCCACCAATTAGCCAGAACCGTAAGCACGTGGATCTCGCCACACTAATGAAAATAACCTCGAGACCAAAGGGGATTCTGAAGACTACCAATGCGTACTTCTATTGGGTGACGCGTGAACAAGGATCTTTTGATTGGTTTAAAGGAGTCATGAACGAGGTCGCCGATTTAGATCAGAGGGTAAAGTAAAAATAACTCGATCAACAATCTACCTGATTTTTTTCTCTAATTTCTCGACTTACCAGCAATCTGATCCTCAATAGGGTATTATTGAGATGCACAACTATCTGACAAGTGTTTACGAGGAAGGGGACGCGCGTTCCGCTCTCATCACCATGGTTCAGGCTCTGAATCATGCTAAGAATGGTGTTGACATAGTCTCCGGGACAAGAGTAAAATCTCGGCTCCTAAAACCTGCTTTTACGGCATTTCATTATCTATAACAACTGAAAATTCACTTGGATTTCCTTTGCAGGTACGCACGCATTTCGCCAGGCCTAACTGGAAGAAGGTTTTGTCCAAAATCTGTTCTAAGCATCCTTACTCAAAGATAGGTGAGTTACCATACAATTGTTTTTTTTTTATTTTATTTTGGTAACTATTATTAGTATGATTTCGTCTGATATAACGGAAAAAAAAAAAAATGATGATTGTATTAATCGGTGGTGTGCAGGAGTTTTCTATTGCGGCGCTCCAGTTTTGGCACAGGAACTAAGCAAACTCTGCTACGAGTTCAATCAAAAAGGCACCACAAAATTCGAATTCCACAAGGAGCATTTCTAAAACTCTCACAAAATATACAGTTTGTGTACAGTTTTGTTTTTTTTTCCTTTTCTTTATTTTGCAGAATAGCGAAGCTGAGAGAAGTATACAAAAGTAACTACCGCACACGTCTAGCTTTATATATAAGAAAATAAAAAGAATGAAAAGTAAAGGAATGATTTTTATTTTTTGTATTTTTTTTTAAAAGAAAAAAAGAAAAAAGAAAAGTTGGGTGGTGGGTGCGTTGACGTTGACCCGCGAGACGCGAAGCGGAGCGCGGCGTTTTCGGAAAGCAGCGTTGTGGAGTACGCGTGGAGAGAATCCATTGGTGGACAAGGAATGGGGGTTTTGCTCGGTGAGCACCTTCTAGAAGGTCAACAGCTGTCACGCTGCCACGTGGAGTATCTGATAACATCCTTTTTTTTCATTATTTAGTAATAATTTATTATTATTTTAAATTATTATTATTATTATTATTATTATTATTATTATTAGAAGTGAGGTGTAGGAAAGGACATATAGAAGAAGGTCCCTTTCATGAAACTAATTGTATATGTGCTGAGATTAAAGTGGCAAGGTCAGGGTACAGAGTGGCTCTATAATTATTAGGTGGATGGGAGTTTTCTTGTTCATATTAAAAGAAAAGGAAAGGGTTATATGTACATTGGTGAAATCTTTATGATGTGAAAAGTTTTGAATGGTTAGAGGGGTTGTTTGTCCAAATCCTTTGAAATTTCCAGGCCCGTTGTATCTATGTTTCGGACCATTATACAAAGACATGCCCGGATTTAAAATATCCATTATCTAGTATCAATTATTTAAAAATATTACAAGGTTGCATAGAATAATTAAAATGTTTAAATATTTATTTTTCAGGCAAAACACTATATATGTCACTACAAATTGTAGCAATTAAATAACATATGTATTTTATAAATTATTTTTAAAATATTTATATATTCCTACATATTTTAAAAATTTTGCGCATATACCCCTTATGTATTGTAAGATATTATTTGGTTCAGAAACAAATTAAAGAGGAGAATAAAAGGAGTAAGGGTCTTATTAATTTATTAATTAACATTTATGTTTATCAAGCAGTATTCATAATTAATTAATTAATTAATTAATTAAAATTTAATTAATATTTTGATGTTAATTAATTAAATAAAATATTATTATTTTAAAATTATAATTATTCTTATTCTACATATTTTAATTTAATTAGCTATCCAAACATTATCTTTTTATTATTAAAAATATTCTAATTTTTATCAAAATATAAAATTAATATTATTTTTATTTATCTCAAGAATTTTAAGTTTATTCACCTAAAACTTTAGTTTATTAATAGGCTACGGAAATTCTCAAAATTTGAAAAAAAAAAAAAAGAAAAAAAAAAAAAAGTAGATGTCATTATTTATTTTTTTTAAAAAAATAAACTTAACTAGAAATGAGAAGCAATTAGGTTTCAAACTTGGGACTTCGGATACCAACTAGCAAATTCTTTGCCACTTACGTTAGAACAGTCGATGCAGGATCAGTTATTGCATTCACATGCAGTATCAGATAATTTGAGCAAGTGGAAAATAAAAAAAAATAAAAATAAAAAAGTATTCTTACCAGCTAGCTACAAAGCATATTAATTATTAGCTGGTTTGGTGTGATTGTTTCATCAGGTAGGCTACCAAACAAAATATTAGCTGGTTTGCTAGTAGTGTTTGTATTATTGGATAGCTACCAATTCAGCTGGTTTGGTCGCTAGTGTTTATTTTATCAAAAATAGATACGAATAAAATAAATTTTAATCATATATAAATATTTATTTTTATTATTTAATTGATCGTATATAAAGTCAGGGCAGTGCATGGGGCTACTCATAACTTTTATATGTACATCACTGCGCGGCCATTGTCCCTTGTTTAAATCTGCCCTGTGATCTTCAACTAAGATCTAGTACTGTAGTTTAGAATGGCAAAAATAGGCGAGAATAAGAGCAAAATATTGGTGATCGGTGCCACCGGGCTGATCGGAGGGCACCTCGTCGAGGCCAGCATTAACGCTGGCCACCCCACATTCATACTAGTCAGGATGAACACTGTTGCCGCTGATCAAGACAAGGCTAAATTAGTGGAGGCTTTTAAACGCCGCGGCGTTATAGTTATTATTGTACGGTTTTTCTATACATCTTATTTTTTTGCTATTGATCATAACTCATTTAATATTTTTATTTTATTTTATTTTATGATTGGAAGTTAGCGGGATTAATGTTTGCTTTTTGAATATGTTTGGCATTCATAAATTCAAAAATTTTCGTACTATAGTGTCAACACATTAATAATATATAATTAAGAATAATATTATAAATATAAAATACATGCTATTAATTAGAAAATTTTAATTTAAAGTTGATGGATAATTGTATTGAATATGATCTGAATCTGTTGGTAAGATTGGTTGACAAATTATTTCATAATTAGAATACTACTTTGGTATCTTTTGATATTGAGTATATATCAAAGTACAATTAATAAGTCACGTTAGCAATATTGTAGGGACATTTCTTTTTAACGACATATCCAACTTAGATCTTATGCTTGGAATCTTAGCTTGTTACTAGCTAGTGCTTGGGGGTATCTTCTTGGGTACCAAAAGCATTATCCTTTGTTGTATGAAATTATTGAAGTCTTAAACTTTAATCTACTGGTAATTAAAGGGAGATTTACATGATCATGAGAGCTTGGTGAGGGCATTTAAGCAAGTGGACGTGGTGATCTCAGCAGTAGGGCACAAATCTCGAGAGCAATTCGCGGACCAGATTAAGATCATACGAGCCATTAAAGAAGCAGGAAATGTCAAGGTAATTAATTAACACATATATTTTGTATTTTCTTTGTACTTTATTTCTATTTATTTAATGAATTTACATATACATAATCGTATATATAACAAGCATTAGATCAGCAACTCGTAAAATCTTTGCCTTCAATTTAATACTTGTTAGTTTAAACTTTTCTTTTATGTTCTCGATGCCACAACATTCACAAAACAATATTATTCATAGAAAATTTATTACTGCATCTTATTGTGTCTTCATGATGATATACAAATGAGCAGAGAATTTCTACAAACCACTGATCGATCTAAAAACATGAGAACTCTAATTTGTCATGTTGCTCAGCCTTGTCCTAGCTACAAAGCAAATTTTCTCTTATCATCTTTGCTAAATCAGTGAAGTTGTACACATTTTGTGTCATAAAATTTTCACACAATTGTTTTAATAAATTTAATTGATATGGATCGTAGAGATTCCTTCCATCCGAGTTCGGCTCTGACATCGAGCATGTCGAGTTTGTCGAGCCGGCGGCAAGTGTACTGCACGCGAAAGCTGAACTTCGACAAGTAATCAGGAAAGAAGGGATTCCTTACACATTCGTTTGTTGCAACTGCTGCCAAGGTTTCTTCCTTCCCAGATTCGGACAACCGGAAGCAGAACATTCTCCTAGGGACAAAGTGATCATCTTGGGTGATGGAAACCCTCAAGGTTATAAAAACTAGCCCTATACCTATTTATAATATCTGTGTTTATGTTGTCGCGCATATATCTTACAATTTTGTGCACGTTCATTCAACTGTTTCTTCAGCTATTTTTGTTAACGAGGAAGACGTGGGCACGTACACCATTAAAGCCGTCGACGACACGAGAACTCTCAACAAGACACTCTACATAAGCCCGCCGGACAACTTCTATTCCCTCAACCAACTTGTATCATTGTGGGAGAAGAAAATTGGGAGGACTCTTGAGAAAATCCATGCATCTGAAGAAGATATTCTCAAGAAGATACAAGGTAAATTGTCTCCGAACTCTTACGTAGAATTTAGTGCTCTCCGAATTTTATAAACTTACACAAATTGCATGGCATGCATATTTTTCTCATCTAAGAAGTCCAATAAACCTACCAGCAGAGTTCCTCAAATATGCAATCTGGAGTTCATTGTTGCTTTCAGCTGCAGTCTTGCATATCATTGCGCCGATAGAAAGCAAAAGAGAGATATTAAGGTACTGTTTGGTTCGGGGATAAGAAAAATTTTGTTATACCGGGAATATGTATAGATTATGGTATTAGCAGGAATTAGTGTAAATTTGCGTTTGGTTGGGTTTATAAGTTATACCGGGTTTAAAGAAAATTGTGTTTGGTAATTTATATAGGAATAAGAAGAATAAGATGAATAAGAAAAAATTGCGTTTGGTTGAGTATAGAGGAATAAGAAGAATTGAGAGGGGATAATTATGTGTTTTGACTATTTTGCCCTTTAAAATAAAGTTTAAATGGGAGTAAAAATTTTAATTTTTAAATTTATATAAATTTTAAAAAATACATAATAAAAATTAAAGTTTAAGTAGGAGTAAAAATTTTAAATGAGAGTAAATAAAAATTAATTTTTAAATTTTAAGTGGGAGTAAAAATTTTAATTTTTAAATTTATATAAATTTTAAAAAATTTATAAAATAATTGTATAAATTTTATAAATTTTAAATTAATAATTTTTTTTCAAAAATGAAATAAAATAAAATTTTTAGATTTATTAAAAAATAAGTTAAAAAAATAATATTTATTAAATAAAAAATTTTAAATTTTAAAATTTATAAATTTAAATATCTTTTAAAAAATTCTAAGTTAAAAAAATAAAAAAACTAATTTTTATTATTAGTGTATGGAAAAGAAAGGAAAAAAAAAAGAAAAAAGAAAAAAAAAGTGCGGTGGAGAGAGAGAGAGAGGAAGTGCAGAGAGAGAGAAAAATTTAAAATTTTTAAAATTTAAAAATTTTAAATTTTTAAATTTTAAATTTTAAATTAAATTTTAAATTTTAAATTTTAAAATTAAATTTTAAATTTTAAATTTTAAATTTTAAATTTTAAATTTTAAATTTTAAATTTTAAATTTTAAATTTTAAATTTTAAATTTTAAAATTTAAAATTTAAAAATTCTAATTTAAAAAAATAAAAAAACTAATTTTATTATTAGTGTATGGAAAAGAAATAAAAAAAAAGAAAAAAAAAAAAAAAGAGCGTGGAGAGAGAGAGAGATACCTCGATCCCCGTGCAAGAATTGGATTCTTGCCAATTCCGGCGAATTCCATGTGGGGGTGGGAATTCGGATTCCCACCCCCATCCTCCCAATTCCGAAAAAGCAGGAATCCGGATTCCTGCTTTTCCGGTTCTCGTTTGGGTATGGAAACGGAGATAAGGGAGTTATTCCCCCCTTATCCCCGTTACCAAACGGAGCCTAAGAGGTTGACATGGGCAGATAAGGTTGGTCAAGAGTTAAGAAAGGTGAGGATTTGCCTTAGGGATTCGATAGCTAGTTATAGAAGGGGATTTAAGTCACTTGTAGAAGATGGCATTAATTTGGAACCTGGAGAAGGAAAGGTGGTGCAATTCGCAATCAAGAGTGGGCAGGTGGATCAACACCTTGGGATGAAGGAGGGTGCAGGTTGTGGCCATCTGGCTCATGGACTTCGTTCCTATAAAAAGGTGTCGCTGTTGCACCAACAACAACATCCATCAAGAAATTCCACTTCAACCTCAAGGAGGGGGTCTCTCTTTTCGAAGGGGAAGAGCCCGATAAAGCTGAAGAAGGCGGGGAGGTGTTTCAAGTGACTTGTGCTCGATCACCGTGTGGCTGATTGCAGAGATCCAGTGAGGTGCCTCACTTGCTGGCGACTTGGGCATCGAGCGAGGCAGTGCAAATGGTTCAACCGCAAGGGAGAGGAAGCGAGGACTATGAATTTGAATAGAGATCACCGGCGACGAGGGAGGGCTACGAGCTTGAAGGCATACATCCCCTATACGTAGGAATTTCTTAGGAGATCAAAACTGAGGCGTAACGCACTCCTTACGGACGTGGTGTAACCGGGGAATCTGGGTCTCACACTCCAGCAGACGCTCACGAACACCTTAGCCAAGCGATTTGGGGGCTTCTCTCATGATTTTTTCATGGCGAGGTACATTGAGCATGACTTCATTACCATCCTTCCGGGATGGGTCTCAGCTAAAATGCTAATTAGAAGGCATCTGATCACTCTCGACGAGATTTGGCTGAGGTGTTACTCTTGGGGCCATTACTGGAACGCAGGTCCTCACGGAACTCTATTCTTGGCGTGGATCCAGCTCCGCAACGTGCCATTCGAGTGCTGGACGACGACGAGGATATCTTCGATGGTGAGCGGCTTCGGTCGTTTTATCCAAGAGGATGATACCAGCAAGAACATGTCTGTTTTGTGGGCCTATCGCTGTCGGATCGCCGTCGATGACATCAGAGAGATCCCCCACCATCCAACCATCATTTTGGGTGAGAAGATTGTCGACATACATGTCCACCGTGTGAGCTCGGAGAGGATCCGGGAGGGAAAAGGGGACTAACCACCTTCGCCGGCGCAGAATGGGCCAAATGTCGGAGCTAGGGGAGATGACCCACTAGGTGGTCAAAGGGATGAAAGGAAGGGTGAAGCGAGCGAGGTTGGTGACGAGGTAGATGAAGGAGCCGACGCAAGAGACCAAGATCGGAGGTCGGAGATCTTGATCAATCGTGGCTCCCCTTGGATCGGGGGGGCTGGCGCCGCCCCCCTGCCGGTCAGCGGCAGCTGCTCATCGCCGAACCTCTGTTGGTTGTCGACGGCGGTGGGCGCTGGCGTGTACGGAGGGCTGCATCGCGGGTGCTCCGCGCGACTCAGCAAGCTGCACATGGCCGTCGAGCAAAGAGACACAGACGACAGACGAGCCGATGCAACGAGGAACCCAAGCGCTCCTTCCAAGACAGCCTGGGTGTAGGCGGGCCGCTTGGGGAACGACGCTCAACGGTCGAGGTAGAAGGCTCGCGGAGGCGCTGGCATCATCGTCAGGTGGAGACCTCGCAGCGGAGCTTGCACCATTTCAGATCTTGCTTACTGTGGCTTCGGTCTCTGCACCGGTTCCGCAGACTCAAAGAGGGAGTTGGCATGCAAAGCTAGGAGCCCCCCTATTTTTTCAAATCCTTGGTTGGTATTTAGGGGCACATGTTCCAAGGCTTTGGGGGTGGTAGAGGGGCAACAAGTGGAGCGGGTGGAGGGTGGACTTCTCAATGTGAGTGAGGGAGGTGGGTTGGATGGTGTAACCTATTTGACATTTAATGCCTTAGGTTTTTGTGCTGGAAGTGAATGGGGGCAGGAGGGGTATGTTGTGGGGAAGTGGTTCGGTGATGGACTCAAGCTGGAGATGCCGGATTGGAGTGTCGAAATTGGAGCTGCTGTGAGCGTCATGGACCGTGGGCCTTGCTGTTTTGACGGACACGCAGGCCCAACTTACTGGTAGTAAGGACACGGGTGAAATGTGCACTTGGTCTGCTTCACGGTGCGACTGCAGGGTCGAAGAGCAGAATCAGAAGATGGCGATGGGAGAGAGCCCTTTATCTTGTATTTCTACGACAGGGCTGGGGTACTTTGGAGATAGCGCTCGCTTCATTCGTTACAGTTGCCGCCTCACGAACAGGGACGCAACACCTATCTATGACAAAGCAATCGCCAGATTAGCCCGGCTTCAGGATACCGGACGTAGCGAAGGAGGGAGGCGAACCTTCTCCAACCGTATAAATATCCAGTGCAGAAGCTTAAAGTGCGAGGTGCTCTTAAACGAGAGGGAGGCGAATTCCTTCAAAGAATTCGTGTTCCATAAGGTTTAAGATCCACTATGGATGAATTCAGGTGGGGTCCTTTCTTGGGATTTTTTGGGGTGTCGGTTTTATGGTGGGGCGGGTTGTAGGGGAGGTACGATGAGGCGTTGTCTCTGAGGGGTTTTTTTTAGAGATGTGGGTCCGTGATGTTGTTTCGGTATGGGTGTTGTGTAGAGGTCGAGTGTGTTTGAATTTTTGATGTTTAAGGTTTTGAGTTGGAATGTACGGGGGCTTAACAACCCCTCGAAGCGTAGTGCTGTTCGGCAAGTAGTTTCCGCTTTAAGGAATGTTGTGGTTTGTCTGCAAGAAACTAAGGTTCACTTTGTGTCATGCTCATTCCTTAAAAGTTTTGTTGGGCCTTACTAGGACAACCGTCAGAGTATTGAGGCCAACGGTGCCTTTGGTGGACTGATCACGTGTTGGAATTCCAAAATCTTCAAGTGTTTCGACGTCATCATATGCAACTACTCTATCACTGTGCATCTGACCCACCGAGCTAGTGGTGTTAGCTTTTTTGTTACGAACATCTTCGGCCCACATACGAGGGAAGGGAAAGATTCTTTTTGTTCCAAACTAGCCATGCTGAAGCAATGCTGTGGAGATAGCAGGGTGTTGTGCGGGGATTTCAACTTAACCAGAACACAGGAGGACCGGAATGGCGGTGGGGGTGGAGGTAGAGCGACCCACAAGTTCAACGACCTGATTTTTGAGCTTGCTTAAATCGACATGCCTATGAAGAACCAATGGTTCACCTGGTCGAATATGCAACGATCTTCGTCCCCAGCGAAACTTGACCGCTTCCTCGTGTCGACGGAGTAGCACGCGACCTTCCTGCTGTCGGAGGTGGAGGCCCTACCTAGAATTACATCGGATCACTGTCCTATCTTGCTTTCCACGGGTGGAAAGAGAATGAGGCAGGCAAAAATTTTCAGATTTGAGGATGCTTGGCTTAAGTGCGAGGACTTTGTCAAATATGTGCCTCAGTGGTGGCAGGAAGTTGAAGGGAATAAATCGGGTGTTCTTAATTTCACGACAAAACTAAGACACTATCGGAATAAGATTAAAAGATAGTGTGCTTCTCACTTCTATAGCATAAGGGAGGCGAAGAAAAGGATCGAGACGGAGATTCAAGAGTTCGATAGGTTAGAAGAACGACAGGACCTCACCCCGGACCTGTTCGATAAAAGGTAAGAGTTGAGAGGTAGGTTGAACAAGGTGTTGGATGACGAGGAACTACTTTGGAGAGCTCGAGCTAAGCAAAGGTGGTTGAAGAAGGGTGATGGAAATACTAAATTCTTTCACACTTACGCTAATGGTAGGAAGTGCTCCAACCAGATAGGCATGATCGAAGAGGGCGGTCGCGCATTTTGTAGGAAGGAGGATAAGAAAACGTATTTCGTTCGGAAGTTCAAGGAGTCGTTTTCACCTTCCGACATCGTAGCGGTGTCTTTTGGGGATTAGAGTTCTTTGTTCTGCCAGCGACGGCTACCCGACATAGATCGAGGGAACCTCATCGTACCTTTCATCTTGGAAGAGATTAAGATAGCTATATTTTAGTTGGAAAGGGACAAAGCTTCGGGACCCGACGGTTTCCCATTAAGCTTCTACCAAGTCTTTTAGGATGTACTGAAGGAAAACATAGGGAAAATTTTTCAGGATTTGCATGAGGGTAGTATTTGCACGGGCCCGATCGACTACTCTTACGTATGTCTGATACCTAAAAAAGAAGAATTTTGGAAGGCGAACGATTTTCGCCCGATTAGCCTTCTAAGTGAGATATAGAAGATATCTCTAAGATCGGTCTTGCAAAATTTGATCTCACAATCCCAATCTATCTTTCTTAAGGGGAGAAATATTTTGGACGCCTTCGTAACGGCATGCGAACTTTTTGGGTGGAGTAATAGGACAAACGTGGAGGGGGTCGAAGTGAAAGTAGATTTCGAAAAAGCGTATGATAGACTCAACTAGTTGTTTCCACGCAGAACAATGGAGTGGTGGGGAGTCGACGACAGATGGTGCGAGTGGATACGGCAATGCATCCGGAATGCTAAAGTGGCGGTACTTGTAAATGAAGAGGCAACTAACTGGATCAAAATTAAGAGAGGGGTGAGGCAAGGGGACCCTCTATCGCCCTATCTGTTTCTCATGGTGGCCGAGGGTCTAACAAATGACGAATGAGACGGTAAGAAACAATCTTTTGAGAGGGATCGGACTACCGGACGAAGGTCGGATCTCACTAATTCAATATGCGGATGACACTCTTTTTTCTGCAAGGCTCGGAAGAAATAGCTAAGGAATTTAAAGTTCATTTGGCACCTGTTCGAGTGGGCTTCCAGACTTAAAGTTAATAAAGAGAAAACGAAATTATTCTACACCAGTAGACACGAGAATAAGGGGTCTAGACCTGCACGTATTTCGGATTGTAAAGTTTGAGCCTTTCCGACAAAATACCTTGGTCTGCCACTGTCCAATAAGAGTCTCAAGAAGGAGGAGTGGAGAGGGGTTATCGCTAGAATCCAATGAAGAATAGAGGGGTGGCAGGCTAAGCTACTCTCTAGAGGCGGTAGGCTCACGCTAGTTAACATTGTTCTGACCAACTTACCCCTCTATCATTTCACTATTTTTACGGTGCCAAAATGGGTCATTAAAAGAATTGAGGCTCTCAAAAGAGATTTCTTTTGGAACGGCACCGCGGAAGTACAAGGGTGGGGACGGCTAGTCGTCTGGAGAAACGTGTGCAAAACTAAGATTAAAGGAGGCTTAGGTATCTTGGACCTGAGCGTTATGAATGTGGCTCTTCTTTGTAAATAGTGGTGGAGACTTTTCACGACACTCGATCTATAGTGGAATAAGCTCATTCAAGGTCTTTATTTTTTGAAGAGAATACTTTTGGGGGAAGGGGGCTCCTTTAGGTCGAGCTCGTAGTGGTGGAGGGATGTCCTCAGTATTAGAGAGATATTTAAAAGGGGGGTTTTCTACCTCCTTTGAGATGGGAGACTCATTAGTTTTTGGACGGACAGATGGTGTGGTGAGGTAGCCTTGCAATCACTCTATTTTGAACTGTTCAGCGAGGTGGATAGTAAGTCGATCAAAGTCTATGCGTGTTTCGACCGGGATAGATGAAGATTGCGGAAGATCCTACGAGGAGCTTTTACGAGAGAATAGTTAGGCAGGGACCGGGTGAAAAAATTGAAGGATTTGGTCGTGGACATCAAGCCGGGGAATAGAGATGACGGAGTGATTTGGAGGTGAAATGATAAGGGTATTTTTACCGTCAATCTACTTACACCTTAATTCCTAATCGATTGGGGATTATGGGATCCTACCGCCTTCTCTATTTGGAAGCTGCGTATGCTGGCAAAAGTTAAGATTTTTACCTGGATCGTCTTAAAGAATAGACTCCTTACGACAGATAACCTTAAAAAAAGGGGTTGGACTGGAAACAATCTCTGCATGCTCTACGGGTTTCTGACGAAGTCGGCTGATCACCTATTCACGAGATGCGTGTACTCACGGTTTGTGATCAGGATGGGAGACGGGACTGCTAGTTTCCAGGCCTTAGGGATAACCTGTGAGGAGTGTGGGAGAGTCGGGCGGGAAAGGAGAGTCCTTTTGAGGCGAATAGATCTCTAACTCACTTAGCAGCGAACTGGTGGGTGCTCTGGAAAATCAGAAACAGAGTTATCTTCAAGCAGGCTAATACTGACCCCCTTTTCGTAGTTCAGTGGGTTAAGGGAGAGGTGGAGCATTAGACGAGATCGGACTGAATTCTCAGGCTAATATATCTCCCTACTTCTGTATTTTTTTTTCTTTTTTAGAGACCTCGTTGTCTCACTCTTATTATTTAATTTATTTTTCTGTTGAATGAAATAAATAATTTGCTATTTTTCTCTTTCAAAAAAAAAAAGAAATAAGAAATAAAGGGAGGTCCAATAATAGAAAGATAACCTGAATTCAAGAAAAGCTAATGTACTCTTTCATCATGCTCTCGCATGTGCATCATCGAAAGTATGGCTTAAAGTTCATCATTTAGGTGGAAAAGCACCTTATGATGCCCAGTTTCCACATCATTGATCTTTCAATAAATAAACTAACCGACCAATTTGATGGTGCAGAGTCCCCGTATCTGCTAAGTTTCCAATTTGCAATAGCTTACTCGGTTTTTGTTAAGGGAGAGCTAACCAACCGTGCCATTGATCCAAGTATTGCAGTCGAGGCAACAGAACTGTATCCTGAAATTAAGTACGTGAGAGTTGAAGATTACTTGGATTGCATTATTTGATACATTACTGCCTAGTAACATACGTTCTATCTATTGATCGTATGTTATTGTGTGTTGACTCAACGCAAATCTAGAGTTAGCTTCCATTATCTCTATTTTAGACCTTTAATTGGTACTCTTTTTCTATTATATTTAATCATATTTCTACGACTGCATCTATGTTTGGCCAAGCTTGCAATAAATTTGTGAAGTGCATTTGTGCTTCGCTATCTTGTATTAATGGCTCATATTTGCCAGAGTAATATGTAAGAGCACAGGAGCTAGCGCGACAGTATTGATTCAAATCTCATATGTCGTGTTCACTAGCTAGTTTCACCTAGTTGTTTCTTTTTTTTCTCTTTACTAAGGGATTTTTTGTTGGGCTTAATTTTGTGTTTTTTTTTTATAAAAAAAAATATGATAATTAATAATGAAAACGGTTATTTTGACCCGAGACCCCAAATGAGACTATTAATTCTATTTGCCAATCCAAAAGCCTAATAAAATTTTCCTCTCTAGCTCAAAAAAGCGCTAACATGCTTTTGATACTTCAAATAAGTTTTGATACTTCACATGTACTACTCGTCAAAATTTATATAAAAACCCTCAATCTTTAATTAAGGTCCTTTAATTTCTTTCCAAGAACTCATAATTTAACATTTAGATGAGAATGGCTAATTGGTAAATTAGCAAGAGGACTAAGAAGAGAGAGAACTTTTCGGATTTAGAAGACAACCGATGGATCAGAGCAAAGTAAAAAGAGGGCTCCAATTAAAATACCTTTATTGAAAAAAAAACCTTCCGTGTCATATTTTTTGTTATTAAATTTTATTTTACTAATATTTTTTTTTTGATTATTTTTGTTTTTGTATTGTGTTAGTATTAGTATTTATTGGGAAGATGAATTTATAATAAAAATTTTGTTGAATATTTTTTTATAAAATTTTAATATAAATATAAAATTCAGTACTGAATATATTGCGAATTCTTAATGCTTATTAGTGGACTTAAAAAAATGGCAACCAATAGATGAGTTAGAAAATTTGATTTTTTTTTTAACCCCTCTTATTCTTAGGCATTAGTCTGTCTCCTTCGTTTTCTAGGTTAACGTTAACTCTATTTGGAACATAAAGTGAGGTGATTAAAAATTATTTAAATATAACAAATTTTTGAGAATTTAATATTCGCTCCGATAGAATCCGCAACAGAAACACTAAATTAAATTTTTACTATAAATTTATTTTTTTAATAAAAAATTAAAATCGACAAAACTATGAAAAAATGAAAATAAATAAATAAAAAATACAAATAAAATAAACTTTATTAATAAAAAAAAAATTATATTTTTTTTTTAATAAAATAGTTTCAACTCAAGCAGTAATCCCTCTCACTTTTTTTTTTTTTTTTCTTTTTATCTTTTATAACATAAAAATATTTCTCTCTCTCTTCCCATACACCCATACCCGGTCACAGCCTTTCTCTCTTGGTAGGGCCCACTTTTCTCTCTTGGTAGGGCCCACTTTTCAAGAGCGTCCGTAGACCATGAAGCTTCTCACCAAAAAAAAAAAAAAAAAAAAAAAAAAAAAAAGCCGTACTACACAAGAACACCAGAAAAAGGTTGGCCGTAAAACCTTTTCTTTTTTTGTGCGGACAACCTCTCAAAAGCATCCGTGCTGCACAAGAAAACTCTAAAATATTTATCCAAAGCTTTTAATAATTAACAATATTATTCTAATTAATATTTAAATTTAAATTAGAATTTAATTATAAATTTAAGTAAATTCTAACACAAACAAAATTAATAGGATATAAAATATTTAGAATTAATTTTTCGCTTTTTATTTTTTTCATCCCAAATCAAACCGCACTAAACAAATTCTATAGTTAAGACTAATCTATTTTATTATTTCACCAATTAGGAAGGCCCAATGATAGTGCCGTCATGGATTCTTCTATACACACATACCTATTAAATTTACTTTACGTACAAGGTTGTACATGTTGTTATTCTGAATTGAAAACGTTTTTAATTTTCAAATATCCTAGAGATATTTTTATTTACTATGCCATACTATTATTTTTTGCAACAGTTCATGCATTCTATTAATAAATTGTGAAGTTTAAAATTAAATTAAAATTTTTTGTTACTTACTTACAGTTCTTGTGATCTTCTGTGAGCTTTAGTTAATTTTTCCAAACAAATAACTCATTACTCATAGTAGATGATTTAAAATGGCAAAATTATGCACTGAAACTAAAACCAGTCTCAAAGATGCACTTTTAATACAGAAAAAAGATTTTAATTTATTATTTTTAACTAATTCTCATCCATCAAACTCCATTGTTCTCTTCGTTCACCAAATCTTTCAACAACTCTTGGAACGCGGCGTGCGACGACCCCCCTTCGTCGAGGGCAGCCAGGGCCTTCTCCTTGAGCTCCGCAGCGCGCGCCCGGAGCACGGCGCCTTCCTCCGTCTCCATCACCAGCCTCAACTTCTTCTCCACCTCCTCCGCTCCCACGAGCTCCTTATCGTACCCCTCCACCGCGACACCCACGCCGATATCCTCGACCAGGAAAACCTTGTTCATCCGCTGCTCCGCGTAGAGGGGCCAGCACACGAGGGGCACCCCCGCTGTGATGGCCTCGAGCGACGAGTTCCACCCGCAGTGGCTCACGAATGCGCCCACCGCGGCGTGGCGCAGAACCTCCACCTGCGGCGCCCACGACGGGACCACGAGACCCCGCCCCGCGGTCCGGTCCAGGAACCCCTCCGGGAGCAGCGCGCCCGGGTCCGGCTCGGGCAGCACCTCGAATGCCTTAGACGGGTCAGGTTCCGGGGGGCTCCGCAGCACCCACAGAAACCCGTGCCCGCTCCGCTCCAGCCCAAGAGCCGTCTCCTTCAGCTGCTCCGCCGAGAATGCCCCCATGCTCCCGAAGCAGAGGAACACCACGCTCCGCTCCGGCCGGGCGTCGAGCCACGCGAGGCACGCGTGGCGCTCCTCCTCTTCGGCTCCTTCTTTCTTGGTTTTCTCGAGCCCTCCGGTGACGAGGGGGCCGACGTAGTAGGTGGGGGGAATGGAGCGCCCAGGGAGGGGGAGCCCGTCGCGGAGGGCTTGCGCGGGGCCGGGCTCGAGCGCCTCGAACGTGTTCACGAGGATGCCCCGGGAGTTTGGTAGGCGCCCGAAGTGGTGGACGAGGGCGCTGTAGTTGTCGGAGTCGCGGTCGAACAGGTCCTGGGGCATGTCGCAGGCGGGGATGGGCCTCACGCCCGGGAAGTGGACGGGGGCTCGGCCGAGGTCCTTGAAGCTAGGAACGGTGGCGGCGGGGTCGTCCTGGTGGAGGTGGGCGAAGTTGAGGGACACGGCGACACCTGCTGCGCAGGAGGGGAAGTAGAAGTAGGCGGGGAGTGCGAGCTCGGCGGCGACGTCGAGCGCGTCGGTGCAGAAGAAGTCGAGGACGAGGGCGCAGGGCGGAGGGGAGAGGGAGCGGAGGAGGGAGCGGAGGCTGGCGTTGTTGAGGCGGAGCACGTCGAACATCTGCACGACGAGGTCGAGGCACGACAGGGGATGGGTGTAGGCGACGCGGGGGAGGAGGTGGAAGGAGATCGGGAAGGTGGGGTCGGAGGAGGAGATGCGCGAGATCACTGGGGCCATGGATGGGGCCGCGGGGAAGGGGGACTCCACGGCCACCACGGCCACGGAGGCGAAGCCGCGGCGGACGAAGAGCTTCGCGAGCTCCACCATGGGCGTGAGGTGCCCCACCCACATGCCCGAGTACAGCACCACTGTCTCCTTCATCGCCTCGTTCCTGCTCCTAAATTCTAATTAAGGTAATCACTGCTGTTCTTTAATGGCAAATATAGTAGAATAGAATACTATTATCACTACTTGTTTGCTTCGTCCTAGGAATGGAAAGATGTGGGAGATGAGGAGCGTTTATTTATGGGTATATATAAGTATAGGAGTTGTCCTTCTCGTGCTTCATTTTTATCATTAGTCCTCTTGTTGACAGCGTAGACTGACATTAACACAGAAGTGGACATTATGCAATTTATTTTGTTTTTTTATTATGAATTTTATGCCTTAGGAATTTAGTACACATGTGATGCATTGTTTATTATTATTAGTTCATCCGCCTTGTTAAAACTAAGAAAAATATTAGATTAACATTTTAAATGAGGTGTATATCTTATATTTATTTTATAAATTTTATTCGTGATGTCACGAGTGAATGAATATTTATTTCAAGATGGAATAAGTGTAGGATATACATTCTATTTGGAATGTACATTTAGCATTGCTGTAAAAATAAATTATTTGGAATGTACATCTAGCATTACTGTAAAAGTAAATTATGTATATTAATTAATGTATCAAGATGCATGATCACTTGCATATTCCGATGTTAATTATCTCATCTAAAAGTTCAATTAATAGTAACTCGCATGATGAAGAAAATAATAGGTATATATTAGTACTGGTTGCGTGGGGAGCATCACAACGTGAGGATAAATTGGCAACAGGCACAATAGGGAGCTGGTGATAAAATTGGGTCCCACCCACGTCCGAGCGTAAGCGATGATGACGCGGGTATACAGCAATTAGCGGTCCCTCCGCCATGAGCTTTAACAGTGCACATGCTGGGGATCAATTTTTTGAGTAATTAATGCGGGTGTAAGGTTGATTTTTTTTCTGTCCGGGCGTGTACCCGCACAAGTACGTCCGATCTACATTTTTCAGCTATTCTCGAAATTTTTTCCAAGCAGTTTGGACCACCTCTCAAACCCTTTTTTTTCTTTTATATATATATATATATATATATAGTGAGGGTAAACTTGCTTCACTATGTAGAATATTTTGGTTGAATTTAAAAAATTTAAAAAATTCAAAGATATTAGACAAATAAATAATTCATTATTTATCGTCTGAGGTTTATTTTATTTTTCAAATCAAATAACTCATTACACATAGTAGATGATTTAAATTGGCGAAATTATGCATTGAAACAAAAATCAATCTCAAAGACGCTGTTAAATACGGAAAAAAGAGACACAAACGAAATTGTTTATTATTATTTTTTACTAATTCCCATCCATCAAACTCCGTTCTTTGCTTTCTCCAAATCTTTCAAGAACTCTTGGAACGCGGCGGACGACGACCCCCCCTCGTTGTGCACGGCCGCAGCCTTCTCCTTGAGCTCCGCAGCGCGCGCACGAAGCTTGGCGCCCTCCTCCGTCTCCATCACCAACCTCACCTTCCTCTCTACCTCCTCCGATCCAATGAGTTCCTTATCGTACCCCTCCACCGCGACCCCCACGCCGATATCCTCGACGAGGAACACCTTGTTCAGCCGCTGCTCCGCGTAGAGGGGCCAGCACACGAGGGGCACCCCCGCGGTGATGGCCTCGAGCGACGAGTTCCACCCGCAGTGGCTCACGAACGCGCCCACGGCGGTGTGGCGCAGCACCTCCACCTGCGGCGCCCACGACGGAACCACGAGCCCCCGCCCCGCGGTCCGGTCCAGGATACCCTCTGGGAGCAGCGCGCCCAGGTTCGGCTCGGGCCGCCGCTCGAACGCCTTTGACAGATCCGGGTCTGAGGGGCTCCGCACCACCCACAGGAAACCGTGCCCGCTCCGCTCCAGCCCAAGAGCCGTCTCCTTCAGCTGCTCCGCCGAGAATGCCCCAATGCTCCCGAAACAGAGGAACACCACGCTCCGCTCCGGCCGGGAGTCGAGCCACGCGAGGCATGCGTGGCGCTCCTCCTCTTCGGCTCCTTCTTTCTTTGTTTTCTCGAGCCCTCCGGTGACGAGGGGGCCGACGCAGTAGGTGGGAGGCATGGAGCGCCCAGGGAGGGGGAGCCCGTCGCGGAGGGATTGCGCGGGTCCGGGCTCGAGCGCCTCGAACGTGTTTACAAGGATGCCCCGGGAGTTGGGTAGGCGGCCCAGGTGGTGGACGAGGGTTCTGTAGGCGTCGGAGTCGAAGTCAGACTCGTTCTGGGGCATGTCGCAGGCGGGGATGAGCCTCACGCCCGGAAAGTGGACCGAGGCTCGTCCGAGATCCTTGAAGCTGGTAGCGGCGGCGGGGTCGTCCTGGTGGAGGTGGGGGAGGTGGAGGAACACGGCGAGGTTGGCGGCGCTAGTGGGGAAGAAGAAGTAGGCGGGAAGTGCGAGCTCGGCGGCGACGTCGAGCGCGTCGGTGCAGAAGAAGTCGAGGACGAGGGCGCGGGGCGGAGGGGAGAGGGAGCGGAGGCTGGCGTTGTTGAGGCGGAGCACGTCGAAAATCTGCATGACGGGCTCGTGACCCGGCTGGGGAGGGGTGTAGGCGACGCGGGGGAGGAGGTGGAAGGAGATCGGGGAGGCCGGGTCGGAGGAGGAGATACGCGAGATCACGGGGGCCATGGATGGGGCCGCCGGGAAGGGGGACTCCACGGCCACCACGGCCACGGAGGCGAAGCCGCGGCGGACGAAGAGCTTCGCGAGCTCCACCATGGGCGTGAGGTGCCCCACCCCCATGCCCGGATACAGCACCACCGTCTCCTTCATTGCCTCCCCTACGTAGCTAGAACTCCTTGCTCCTAAATTCTAATTAAGTTACCCACTGTTGCTCTTTTAATTGCGAATAGAATAGAATACTATTATTACTATTTTGCTTCGACCTAGAGTGGAAAGATGCTGGAGAAAGGAGTGTGTAACAACATTGGTAGAGAAGAAGGAGAAGTACCTGAGGAGAGAGTAGGATAGCGAAGGCATCTGGAGAGGGGAGAGTAAATGGGGGAGCCAAGGACAGAGTGTACGTGAGAGGTTGACAGGTCCCAGTCTGAAGAGTTCCGAGTGCAGCAGGCAGCCGAGGTGAAGCGGAGCGGACGCAAACCGTTTAGCAACAACAGTAGAGATGCTACACTGTAGGGAGTCGGGGCCAGTCCAGGCCCAGCAGCATGCTTAGATTAGGCCCAACAGTGGCCCAGTAGTTTAATAAACACATTAAGCTACATAGTACATGTAGTAGCTTATAATTACATAGGAGTCCACACTAAGCAGGAGATAAATAGCAGATTGTAAAGATGAAAAGGATATGAAATATTTGAATTAAATTTCAATCTCTTCTCCAATCTTTTCTGTTCTTCCACTCTTCTTCCTCCAATCCCTACTATCTCAAATACCCAATCTCTCCTTCCCCACATTGGATCTAAACAATCCGTTTACTCAATTTTGTGACACCGTCGTCCTCACCGCCATCCATCTTCTCAAAATAATCTCATCACTGAAGGGGTGCGGATCGTTGGGTTTGTTATAGAGTGTTTATTTATAGAGCAATGCTATATGTACATTTTTAGAAATATGAAGTAATTAGACTTTAAACTCCGGTCTCCAACATTTACAACTAAGTCTTTTTGTCACTTACGCTAAGGACGGTTAATATAATATTTATAATTTTAATAATAGATATGTGTATTTTGTTAGTTTAATAGTATAAAAAATTCTTTATTAATTAAATTTTATTTTTAATATCTTTAAATTATTTAAAATAAGATTTATATTTTGATCTTGATTATAAGACTCCAATCATCACTTTTTGAAAAATATTAATTTTTATGTTCCCTGATGGATAAAGAAAGAATATAAAAAAGATATGAATTTTATTTTTAAATAATTTAAGTGGCTTAAATTATATTTAATAATGATGATCATTATTTTGAAAGCTCTATTATGAAAAATAAATTAGTTAAACGGAGCCAGTCTGCTATGGATAGTATTCTAGCCTAACTCTCTGTCTTATATATATATATATATATATATATATATATAATTTTTAATATTTGAAAATTTTAAAAATCAAATTTTATAATTTTTCAATATTTTTTACATACTTGATAGTTTAACAGAATTAAAGAATTAAAATTGATCGAATTTTTTATAGAAAATTTTATTTATTGTCCAGATAAGATTAATAAGTTTGATTTTAAATTAGAAAATCAGATATCTATTATTAGAAGATCGTTCGATTTTGATTATTCACTTTTACTCACTTGATAGAGTTTATTATAATTTCAAAAAATTACAAAATTTATTTTCTAAAAATTTTAAAAAATTTAAATTATGTTTAACAGTATAGAATGCTGATTCGAAAACTTCATCATCGAAAACAATTAATGACCAGTACGAAAAGTTCTATAATCATAAAAGTATAATAGTTCTATTCTCTCTCTCTCTTCTCTCTCCCTTTTTCAACGTCATTTATCAAAATTGATAATTTTTTAATAGTCAGCCTATGATATTTCCTAGTTTAACAGCATAAAAAAATAAAAATTGATTAAATTTTGAATAAAAAATTTTATTCATTATTAAAATAAAAATTAAATATTTTGATTTTAAATTAAAGAATATGTTTTTTTTTTATTTTTATGAGATGCTTAATTTTAAACGTTAAATTTATACTCATTTGATAAATTTTATTTTTTAAAAAAATTAAATATTTTAAGTTATATTTAATAATATAAATGATAGATTCAAAAATTTTATTATTAGAAATAATTTATAAATATAAAAAGCTTTTAAAGAAAAAATAATAGAGAGCAATTAACAAAATATGATCGCACTCATGTCCGAGCATAAGCGATGACGACAGGGACAGACCACACAGCAATTGAACGGCGTCTCTGCATTAAACTCTAAACTCTAATACATTGTTCTACAAAAAAAAAAATACTAGATATATATTTTAAAATAAATGTATATTTTATATTTAATTTATTCTAAAATAAAATAAATTTTATTAATTATTTTAAAATAATCAGTAAAATATATTTTATTTTTAAATAAATAAAATATGTATTATACATATTTTTGAAAGTGTATGAATAATATTGCTGTTGTTCTAAATCCTAATAACTTGAGAAGCAAGCAATTACTTGTTCTCCTTTTCTCCACAATTTTGCAACCATACATTGTTCTTGCACACATGGAAAGTGTTTCTCAACCCAAAGCCATCACCATCAGTGGTCCAGTTCCTATTATAAACAAGTGGCTAATTTTAATCGACATTTTGCAAATTAGAATAGCATGAAAATATATTTCTCAGATTAATTGAAAATTAATGCCATTCAATATTATCAATAATATATAGAGCAGTACTTTCATTCTTTTTCGTTTTCATTATTTTTTGATTTTACTATAAAAAAATTATAATTTAACAACATTATATTAACACATAAAATTTACTCCTTTTCAATCTATTATTTTTACTATAAATTTAGCGGCATTCTATTATTATCAAATAAAATTATATTTTGACGGCATTCTATTATTTTTATAAAATGCCCATAAAAATTATAATTTAGCGGCATTCTATTATTATCATATAAAATTTACTCCTTTTCAATTTATTATTTTTACTATAAATTTAGCTGCATTTTATTATTACCACATAAAATTATAATTTCAATAGAATGCCCCTAAATAATATATAGATCATGAGCAGTACTTTCATTCTATTTTTTTTAATTTTCAAAAAAAATTTAATTTTTATGTAAACGCAAAATTAATTTTATTTTTGTTTATTCCTAAATTTATACATATTCCTATTATTTATTTTTAAACTTATACATATTTTTAAAATAAATAATTATAATTTACATCTAAATCAAATATAACTGTGTGGCTAGCTTATAAGGCTGAAACTCTTCTTCTCAAATGTGTTATAATTTTTATTGTTTTATCCAAATTTTTCTTTGTACTTCTCAAATATGTTATAATTTTTATTTTTAATATATATATAAAATTGAGCATATTGATATTTATAGATTTTTAATTTTTGAATAAAAACATATGTGGTTAGAATGATAATGAGTCCCTTGAATTAAGTTGGTAGTTGGTAGAATAGAATAATATAAGAAATAAATTAGTCAAAATGATAAATTTAACAGTAAAAAACTTACAGTACCTGATGTTTATACAAACATAATATTCAATATATATATATATATATATATATATATATATATATATATATATATATATATATATATATAAATTGACAGGAAGTTATGTAATCAGATGTTCCACTAAAATTTTACTGGTGTAGGACATTATAGTGGATAGATTAATTAGGTGATTTATTTACTATCATAAGATCTCATAGGCCACACATTATTCTAAGCATGCTTTATGTGATTGGTGTAGAATTGATAGTTTTTTTCTTTTAGGTTGTTAAAGATAATTGCTTATCTTATACCTTTTTATTTAGATTAGTGTTACTTGAATTATCTACAAGCATTTTAAATAGTGATAGTGTGAGAGTATAAATTTATGCTATATATTTTTTTTTCATTCTACTTCTTTATTAATGAACTGATTACTTAAAAAATTATGTTGCGGTTTTAAAAAAAAAAGTAAAAAAATAAAAAGTTCAATATTGTGCTTTACAGTAAATAATAAAATAATAATAATAATAATTTCATATATGAAATACAGCTTTATCAAAAAAAAAAAAAACTTTTCTTTTATGAAAAATTAAATAAAGAGCTTGCATACTATCATGGGATCAACTAAAACAGTTGCATGATTGACTTATGCCACAATCTAAACTGATTCTGTTTGGAATGGATGATAAGATCATAAAAATAAAAAAAAACTGTTCTTACAAATAAGCATTCAAATAAAAATTATATAGAGTAATGCTATCCACATGCTATGTAGTATATTAACGTATTAATTTTTAAAATTATTTTTAAAATATATTAAAAATAAAATATAAATATTTTTTATATATATTTTAACAATAATAATAATAATAATATCAAATATAGAATTTCTCTTTCAACTTTTTATTTTAGATGTTTAAATTGAGCAGTCTAAAAGAGCAACGTAAAAGAGATCTTTTTTATAATCGAGTATGACCTTCTCACATGTGACCAACGGAGAGTGTAAATTGGTATGCTTTTATAAACAAGAAAAGATTCGAGTCTATAAATTATTTTTAAGATTATAATTTTTAATTCGTCGATTAGTTCTGGTAAACTTAATATAAAATATTTAAAATAGTTAAAAAATAATTTTATATTTTTTTCGATATTATATATTTAGTGATCGAAAAATTTAAAAATTAATTATTTTAATTATCTTTATGAGTCACTTGCGAATTTAACGATGTAAATATATTTTAATCTCATTAAATTTTAATAATTTTTTTTTAATATAAAAATAAAATTAATATATTTGATAAAAAAAATTCAATATTATATCAAGAGAAAAGAGTTTTCTTTGCTACGTTTTATATTTCTGTTGATAAATTTAAAAAATTTATAAACTTCAAACATACTACGGAGATAAAAAAAACTCACTGTTAATCCTCTGCTTGCTTTAGGTAATTTTTCGAAACAAATAACTCATTACTCATATTAGATGATGTAAAATGAAAAAATTTTGCGCTGAAACAAAAACTATTCTCAAAGATGCCTTTTATTAAATATAGGAAGAAAAGACGCAGATTTTTTTTTTTCATTTTTTATTTCTCTGTCAAACTCCGTTCTCTTATCTCCAAATCTTTCAAGAACTCTTGGAAAGCGGCGGTCGACGGCCCCCCCTCGTCGTGCGCAGCCGCAGCCTTCTCCTTGAGCTCCGCAGCACGCGCACGGAGCTTGGCGCCCTCCTCAGTCTCCATCACCAGCCTCACCTTCCTCTCCACCTCCTCCGCTCCGACGAGCTCCTCATCGTACACCTCCACCGCGACCCCCACGCCGAAATCCTCGACCAGAAACACCTTGTTCAGCTGCTGCTCCGCGTAGAGGGGCCAGCACACGAGGGGCACTCCCGCGGTGATGGCCTCGAGCGATGAGTTCCACCCGCAGTGGCTCACGAACGCGCCCACCGCGGCGTGGCGCAGCACCTCCACCTGCGGCGCCCACGACGGGACCACGAGACCCCGCCCCGCGGTCCGGTCGAGGAACCCCTCCGGGAGCAGCGCGACCAGGTTCGGCTCGGGCCGCCGCTCGAACCCCTTGGACCGGTCCGGGTCCGGGGGGCTCCGCACAACCCACAGGAACCTGTGCCCGCTCCGCTCAAGCCCCAAAGCCGTCTCCTTCAGCTGCTCCGCCGAGAACTCGCCCCCGCTCCCGAAGCAGAGGAACACCACGCTCCGCTCCGGCTGGGCGTCGAGCCACGCGAGGCACGCGTGCCGCTCCTCCTCTTCGGCTCCTTCTTTCTTGGTTTTCTCGAGCCCTCCGGTGACGAGGGGGCCGACGCAGTAGGTGGGGGGCATGGAGCCCCCGGGGAGGGGGAGCCCGTCGCGTAGGGCGCGCGCGGGGCCGGGCTCGAGCGCCTCGAACGTGTTTATGAGGATGCCCCGGGAGTTGGGTAGGCGCCCGAAGCAGTGGACGACGGCGTTGTACGTGTTGGAGCCGCTATCGGACAGGACCTGGGGCATGTCGCAGGCGGGGATGGGCCTCACGCCCGGGAAGTGGACGGTGGCTCGGCCGAGGTCTTTGAAACTGGAATCGGCGGCGGTGTCGTCCTGGCGGAGGTGGGGAAGGTGGAGGTACACGGCGAGGTTGGCGGCGCTGGTGGTGAAGAAGATGTAGGCGGGGAGTGCGAGCTCGGCGGCGACGTCGAGCGCGTCGGTGCAGAAGAAGTCGAGGACGAGTGCGCTGGGCGGAGGGGAGAGGGAGCGGAGGAGGGAGCGGAGGCTGGCGTTGTTGAGGCGGAGCACGTCGAACATCTGCACGATGGGGTCGAGGCCCGGCTGGGGAGGGGTGTAGGCGACGCGGGGGAGGAGGTGGAAGGAGATCGGGGAGGCCGGGTCGGAGGAGGTGATGCGCGAGATCACGGGGGCCATGGATGGGGCCGTGGGGAAGGGAGACTCCACGGCCACCACGGCCACGGAGGCGAAGCCGCGGCGGACGAAGAGCTTCGCGAGCTCCATCATGGGCGTGAGGTGCCCCACCCCAATGCCCGGATACAACACCACCGTCTCCTTCATTGCCTCCCCTACGTAGCTAGAACTCCTGCTGCTAAATTCTAATTAAGGTACCCACTGTTGCTCTTTAGTGGCGAATAGAATAGAATATTATTATTATTATTACGCTTCGATCTAGAGTGGAAAGATGTGGGAGACGAGGAGTGTTTATTTATAGGGTGATGCTTGGTGTACACCCTTTGTGTACATTTTAAATCCCATTTTATTCGAAAAGAGATATTTATTCTATCCGTCATATCAAGTGATGGGTAAAATTTATCCCATCAAGATAAAATAGAGTGTAAGATATACATTCCTTATGAAATGTACACTTATATATACCCTTATTTATAACAACAGTTGTTGCTAAGTAAATTATATACATTTTGGAATATATTAATATATTTTATGTGTTAGGATTTATAAGGGTGCATTTAAGTTTAACCCTTAATTAATTAAAAATATAAATAATAAAAAGTTTGATAGTATTATGAGCTTATTTTTATTAAAACTATATATATATATATATAGAGAGAGAGAGAGAGAGAGAGTCCGGCTAGTATACTATCGATAGTATCAAATATTTGGTATTATTAAGTTTTCTACTGTTAGATCAAGTCCTTTAATTATTTTCATCCGTTAGATTTTACTATTTTTCCAACTACCCATTAGTACTATTAATAGTATTCCAGCCTATATATATATATATATATATATATATATATATATATATATATATATATATATATATATATTAGAAATATTAATAGATACGGATATTCGAAATTTTATCCGCATCCAAATTCGAACAGAATAAACTTATTCGATATTAAACGGATATGGATAAAAAAAAATAAAAATTCGACGGATTTGAATTTAGATATGTATTTTGATTGTATCCGACTCGAAACGACTCGAAATCAAATTAATTTTACGTTATATATATATATATATATATATATAAAATATTATATTATATTTAAATTTATATTTTAAAATTTTAATTTTAATATAATATATTTTAAAATATTATAAATAAAAAAGAAATATAATTATTTTAGATATTAATTTTCGGTTTCGGTTTCGGGTTCGGTTTGGATTTTGAATCTTTGGTCGGTTTCGAATTTGGATATAAATTTTTAAAATTCGTCGGATTCGAATTCGGATTCGGATTTGGATTTGGTAGTCGGGTTCGGATTCGAATTTTTAAAAATTGGTCAGGAATCTTACCCATTAAGTTTCTTAATATATATATATATATATATATATATATATATATATATATATATATATATATATATATATATAAAAGTTTATATTGAATTCAACTATAATTTTTTTTTTCACTATTTTTTAGTATTTCATAAAATTAACCAAATAAAATTTACAGTTAAGACCGATAATAAAAATATTACAAATAAAATTTTATTTTATTTTTTTCTGATTATTTTAAAATTTTAAATTATATTAGAAATAAAAAAATTTATTTCAATATTTATTATTTTTCAATCAAACGGCCACTTTTAAATATGATCGATTTGCACAATAGAACTATATATATTGTTAAATATAATTTATAGTATTTAAAAATTTTAAAAAATAAAAAATTAAATATTTTAAATTATATTTAATAATATATTAAATATAAATAACTAATATAAAAAATTATTATTTAAAATAATTTATGAATACGAAAAGTTAACCACCTGTAAAAAAAAAAAAAAAAAAAAAAAAAAAAAAAGAAGAAAGAAAAAAGACGATGGGAAGCAGGAGACAAAATTTGGCCCCACCCGCGTCCGAGCGTAGGCGATGACCAGTGACGACGGGCTAAACTCTAATTTTACTTGAGATGCAAGCAAAATTACATGTTCTCCTTTTTCACTGCAATTTTACTACCTCTTTCACAGGCCTTATTATCTAAATTTAAACTCAGTTGATCTGGAATTTATTTCGCTAATTTTACTATTAATTTTCATATTAAATATAAAAATTTATTAAAATTTATTTTGTTAGTTTTGTTATTGACTTTAATATCAAATATAACAATCCGCTTAAATTATAATCCAAAATATCTAAATTTAATTATTATTATTAGCGTCCAGTTGTTTATATACACGATCACAATTAATTTCATTCATATCTTATTTTGTGATAGATTTTAATCAATAAATTAATTAAAAATTGATGTAATTCATTCTTGTTGGAAATTCGGTACTCGTTTCTGTAAATTTGAAGTCCGCTCCGATACTGCAATCCACTTTAATATTTGTGATGAATTTCACAGCGAAAATATCAAATCAAATTTTTATCATAAATCGTCTTCTCAACAAAACTGGAACCAACACAACCACAAAAAAAGAAACAGAAAAAAAAATCAAAATAGAAAAATATACGGGTGTGAAATAAAATTTATTAATTAAGAGAAAAATTACACCGACTCATGTTTTACAATAGAGTAGATTGAGTAGATTCAATCCGAACACTTCTCCTGAATTTCTTTTACCTTCTCTTATCTTCTATTAACGTACGGTTCACCTCAAGATTCTCATACATACTTTTATATATAATTTTTCTATATATATATATATATATATATATATATATATATATATATATATATATATATATATATATATATTATTAGGAAAATAATCGCACTAATTTTGATTGTGATTAAATTATCTAACTATTTTTTGTTTAAAATTTAAATTACTTACCTTTGATCGCTATCCAAAAAATTGTAGAGAAAAAAACAATTGATCCGGAAGCGTGCGAAGCACTGCCCTAAGGCGTATTTCCGTCCTTCGTGCGGATTAATCGGAGATACCACCCCAAGGTACGACCGGAACTCCCCTTCCTACGAGCACGACCGCGGAAGAGGTTGACGAAGTTTTCTTTCAACACCCGATAAACAAAATTAACCAAATAAAATGAAATAAAATAAAACTTAAATAATTTTCCCTTTTTTAAACTATATGTAGTCTTCCTGTGAGGCACACACCCTATATGTATATTTTCAACACCCGATAAACAAAATTAACCAAATAAAATGAAATAAAATAAAACTTAAACAATTTTTCCTTTTTTAAACTATATGTAGTCTTCCTGTGAGGCACACACCCTATATGTATATATATAGGGAGTGGGCAAGTGTACGTTGGGTTTCAACCCAACGTACAAGTGTGAATTAATACACATTAAAGATAAAAAAAAATTAACGTTGGTTCAACGTTCTAAAAAAATTAATACACCTAATAATGACAATAAAAGAAAGTGAATTAAAATTAATAAAATTGAAAATTGATAATAAAAAAAATTATTGAGAATTTTAGAATTTTAAATTTTATTCCAATATATATATATATATATATATATATATATATATATATATATATATATATATATATATATATATATATATATAAATCTATTTAAATTAAAATTATACTCTAATTAATATTTAAATATAAATTAATTTATTTCTAATAAATTTAAATATTTATTCTAATCTAATTAAAATTTAATTATAAATCTAATTAAATTCAGTGGTTTGAAGAATTATCTAACATCTGTCTGGAATTGATTGTAAATCGGGAACAAGGGAATGCAACGACGTCGATCTTTGCTTCTTATTTCCGGTTTTGTTTAAACTTGGACCTGTGTTGTATCCTATGTTTGGGATGTGCTTCTTTGCTAAGTTTGCTTGGGGCTTGAGTTGGTGTTTATTCCCAGTGCGGTGACGGCTCTGCTTCTTTTCTTTTGTTTGTGTAATTGGGTGTTCACTCGTTTTGTTTAGCGATTCCATCACTTTTGTGGTTGGGGAGTGGGCTCACTTCTTGTATTTGGAGTAGTGGTGGGGCTTTTCTATCTTTTTTCCTGTCCTGTCCTGTACTATTCAAATAGGGTATATCTCTGTTTAATCAAAAAAAAAAATCTAATTAAATTCTAATAAATATTATCAATAGTACCGTTCAATTTTCTACAAAACGACTTAAATTTATTTTCCAATCTATATCCACGGGCATTGCTAAGTAGATTTGAAGTCGGTATGGATTACCAGATACTTTAGAATTTGACACGCACTTTGGTCGATTGGCTGTTTGCCAGCATCCGGTGCATACGAATATCCGCGTGCCGCTCCCTTGCACGTTCATCTATTAGCTGAACTAATAACTCAACCATTCAATTCAATTCAAAATATATAAAAGATTCAATTCTATATTATTTGCATATGTTAAATTGTAAAGTTATACACAAACTGATGGAATTATGATACAAATTTACATATGAAGCTGGTGAAAGCTACATTTTGCTTGAAATAATCTATTGTAGATGGACATAACAATGTATGCAGACCCATTTTAAAACTAATCCCATAACTATTTTTTTTATTAAGATTTCTTAATTTTTTAAATGTAAATAAATTTATAATCAACTTAAACATTATCAAATTTTATTAGTTACTAATTCTTAATTAGTCGGATTTTATTTGTTAAAAACGATTACAATCATTTTACTTGTTGAAATAGCCAATAGATTTGACAAAATTATTAACTATTTTTTACATGATAAAACTATATATTTATTAATAATTAATAGCTAAAAAAAATTTCATGTCATGTAGCAGAAAATATATAAGCTTAATATAAGTGCAAACTAAAATCAGTAGTTTCAATAAATAGTTAATTTAATATAATATATATGTCAAATAAAAATAATTAAAAAGTACATAAAGTTAATAAAAAAAATAAAAAATTAAGTATTCTATTTGAAGCTGACGTATAGTTGATGGGTATGCCGTACATTTCAATCTTAATGAGACATAAACATTTGTTAGAAAAGTAAAACCAGCAATTAGTTGAACTAACAATAATTATTATTTTCCGTTATATCCCTAATATTATCAACAGTTAAAATGCATGTTTTTATTATTATTGCCAAATAAATATTAAGTACTGACCCATAACTCTAATATATAAAGTTGTTAATTTTTTTTTTGACTAATTTATATAAAAATTATTTTTTGATTTTGTGTTTTGAAAAAAAGTTGATCATATTTTTCGTTTTTACATATTCGATTCAAATTTTTAAATAACTAACTAAAATATTTTATGTTTTTTTTTTCTCTGCTCGATATTCGTTTTTCTTCCGTTCTCTTTTCCGAGCTCGCCGCATTATTTCCATGCCCCATGTAATGTCCAAGCTACCGCGGCCATGGACCTCCCGAAGTGCCGCCTCTCGACGCTGCGCCCGCACCCATCGCGCCCGTGCCTACGCTTACTCCCACGCCCACACGTATCTGATGGGGACAACATCGCGAGCACAAGCACGGCGAGAGTCGGTGCAACTTCGAATGGCAGCACTGCTACGAAGTTTATGGCTGTGACAAGGATGACGGCGAAAAAAATTTAGAGGATAGAAAAATAATAATAAAAATAAATTTCTGAGAAGATCATTATGTATCGTCACATTTATAAAAAAGTTTAAGAATTAGAGAAGAAGGAAAAGATAATGAAGTTGTACTATTAAAATAAAATTATATTATTTAAAAAAAAAATGCATTATTTTAGATAAAAATTATATTTTTTAAAACAAAAATTATATTTTTAATATCAAAGTTATACTTTTTAAACGAAAATTATACTCTTTAGACTAAAATTGAACTATTTGTTCTCCTCCCTCCTCCTCGTCCTGCGCTTCTTCATGCTTCTTCTATATTGATCCGAAATGAGGAGAAGCCGTACGAGCTAGGGCCTCATCTTTCTTTAACTAAGAAGATTTTATATTTTAATTTAATAAAATTTTCGTGTATTTTTTTGTACTGGAGTGGAGAAGGAAATGAGAACGACGAGAAAGAGCTGTACGAGAAAGTGCACCGCCGCAGGGTGGAGACAAGGCAAGCCGCCTTTGCCTCCGCCTCCGCCTCCGCCGTTCTCTTCTTGGACATTGTCGCGCTCTTCTCCGTCTCCACCGTGCGCATCGCCAGCTCCAAATGGGCGCAGAAGAAGCACATGGAGACGAATGAAAAGGAGTCGTGGGAGGAGGAAGAGGTGAACGAAGAAATAAAGCGAAGATAGAAAAAATAGCGCTGCCCTCGTTACCATCGCGAAAGGTCATAAAGGCGGTACAGGATGATTGGAGAGAAAAGAAAAAAATATATATTTTCTTGAATTGGAGGGCTAAATATGCAATTGCAAAATTTTAAAACTAATAATTTTTTTATACAAATTAGTCAAGGTTTTTTTTTTTTATTTTTTACTTTTTTGAAAACGATAGTATACTACCGCTTGATGTATTTAGAGTGTGAATTAAATTATACAGTTGAAACAGCTGTTTATCATGCAACACTAAAAAAAAAGAAGTACAATGAGACCGTGGCTTTTCTAAAAAAACCTAGAAGATCGAATGTCCGCCAACAATTAAATTATTTTAATATTATTTATATATATAGTTCCCGGTTCTTTTTCGAATTTGACTTTTAGCAATCCCTATGTTAGAAAGATCATGTTGCCTGATTAGACCGCGGACCTCTACCTAATAAGACTTCCACTTTACCTACTTCATCCGCAGAAAGAGAAGTAGCTCTTTTCGAGCTGCCTGGTCTTATATACATTCAACACTCGTCATCATACATTATTAAATTAAGTATATATATAAGTATATATTTTTTTAGAGGTGTATATCTTACACCCCCATCTTATTTTTGGGTGGAATTAATTTCACTCATCACTCGATGTAATGAGTAGAATAATACCTACCTCAGAATATGGTGGGATGAATATACACCCCTAAAGAGGTGCACCTAGCATCGTCCTATTAAATTTTACACCATTTGAATTGTAGATGAAATATGAAAAACTATAAAATTTACTTTACAAAAAAATATATGAGCTGTAAATTTAACATTAATTCTAGTTAAATTATTCTTATTCATCTTTAGAAAACTCCTATTTTAATAACTTATAATTTTTTTAACATTGCAAATTATTTTAATTTTTTTTGTTTGTACTTAAATTAGGAGCTAAAAAAGTATTTCAACTTCTTCCTTTTTAAATATATTCTTATGCTGTGATTAATTTTTTTTTATTTGCCATTTAAGTTAGGGATAAAAGAAATATTTATTCTCTTTTTAAATTTTAGTATAAATTTAATTTATATTTAATCAGAAATGACTAAGGCTTCGTTTGGAAGCGGTATAAAGGGGGGATATCCCCCCTTTATACCCAAACGATTTGGGGATATCCCCGTTTGGGGATATCCCAGCCAAACAGGAATATCCCCAAAACCCACCCTGGGATATCCCCAATCCATCCTCCCACCCATGGAATACCACACTCTCTCTCTCCTCCCCCTCCGCCCGTGATCCTTCCCCTTTCTCTCCCCCCGAGGCTCCTTCCTCACCATTTCGAATCTTCATCACCTTGTCTCCTTCTCCCCTGCTCCAGATCTGTGTAACCCTCCCCAACCCCCCCCAAGGTTTAAACCACTCCCTCTCCTCCCTCTCTCGTCCCCGGTCGCCGCTCCCGATCAACGTGGGCTCCCCGGTCGCCGCTACCGTTCTTCGTGGGCTCCCCGGTCGCCGCTCCCGATCTTCGTGGGCTCCCCGGTCGCCGCTCCCGATCTTCGTGGCCTCCCCGGTGACCGCTCCCGATCTACGTGGGCTCCCCGGCCGCCGCTCCCTTTCTACGTGGGCTCCCCGGCCGCCGCTCCCTTTCTTCGTGGGGTCCCCGGTCGCCGCTCCCGATCTTCGTGGGTTCCCCCCTCGCCGGTCCCGATCTTCGTGGGCTCCTCCCTCGCCGCTCCGGATCTTCGTGGGCTCCCCCCTCGCCGCTCCGGATCTTCGTGGGCTCCCCCCTCGCCGCTCCCGATCTTCGTGGGCTCCCCCCTCGCCGCTCCGGATCTTCGTGGGCTCCCCCCTCGCCGCTCCCGATCTTCGTGGGCTCCCCCCTCGCCGCTCCCGATTTTCGTGGGCTCCCCGCTCGCCCGTGATCATTGCCCTTTCTCTCCTCCCCCTCCGCCCGTGATCATAGCCCGTTCTCTCCCCCCGAGGCTCCTTCCTCACAATTTCGAATCCTTCATCACCGTGTCTCCTTCTCCCCTGCTCCAGATCTGTGTAACCCTCCCCCCCCCCCCCCCCCCCCCCCCAAGGTTTAAACCACTCCGTCTCCTCCCTCTCTCGTCCCCGGTCACCGCTCCCGATCTACGTGGGCTCCCCGGTCGCCGCTCCCTTTCTTCGTGGGGTCCCCGGTCGCCGCTCCCGATCATCGTGGGCTCCCCGGTCGCCGCTCCCGATCTTCGTGGGTTCCCCGGTCGCCGCTCCCGATCTTCGTGGGTACCCCCATCGCCGCCCCCGATCTTCGTGTGTGCTCGGACCTCCCGATCTGTGTGTGCTCCCCGCTCCCCGATCCCGATCTGTGTGTGTGCTCTCCGCTCCCATTCGATTGTTGTGTGGTGCCGATCTCTGTGAGGCCCCGGTCCCGATCTCTGTGTGCTCCCCGCTCGGACCTCCCGATCTCTGTGTGCTTATACATTGCTCTGTGCTCCCGAGCTCTTGGTGCTCCCCGCACCCTGTTCCCGATCTGTGTGCTTGTGATTGGTGACAACTAGGTGTTGTGTGATCTCCCTGCTCCCGATCTGTCTGTGCATGTGTAAGCAGTGTGCTTGACTGCTTATTCATTCTTGCTCCCTGTGCCAAAGGTTCCCCGAGGTTATCTCTGCACGCTCCTTTTATTCTCGGTTGCTCTGTCCCTCTAACGAGGTATCACTCTCTGCCATCAAAGGTGCATTCCTTACCTTCTTTTTAATATGGTTCAGCTTTTACTGGATAAATTGCGTAGATGCCTTTGATGTTAAAATGACTATGCTATGGTATCATTTGGTCGATGTGTTTTGATAGCTGCGGCATATATATGTTTCATCGGTTATGAGTTGGTGATGAAAATATAAAATAATGGCGATGATGATGGTGACCATAGGCATTTGATGGATGGCATGGATTTTGAATCCACTGCAACCCAATGGTTGTTGGAAACTAGTTGAGCCCGTGTACATATAAAGGCGATGATGACGGTTGCCAAATGGGTTTGAAGGATGGCATGGATTTAGAATCCACTGCAACCCCACACATATTGGAAACCAAATGAGCCCGTGTACATAATAACCCACAATTTTCATATTTGGGTAAATGACAAACATTTTTGCCGATATTTATCTTTACTTTTATGCGTAAACCGCCAACTTTTTATTCTAAATACTTTTATTATGTATTTCTCTATTTACCTTGCAAATTATGATATTCCATCCCCTTTTATGCAAGTATTAATATGGTCTGCATCACTTGTCTTCCAACTTGAATGTCAATTATATTATTCGTTTTAGGGTAATGCCAAAAAGATTGGAAATATAATGTGTTATGCCAAAATATATAAAGTAGATCATACATTATGTACAGATGCGTCCTTTCAAGAAGGTGGTCAAGGCCGGTCAATCTAGCCGTTCTAACTTGGGCAACATCCAAGACAGTACCTTTCCAAATGAGGGTGCTAGTGGTTCTCGCGCACAAAAGTCGCCCCGAACACCAAACTGGACGGAGGCATTGGATGCATGTTTCTTATCGTTGTTGACTGAGGAACACACTCTCGGCAACAACGTTAATGGATCATTCACTAACCTCGCGTGGGTTAGGGTTGTATCGGAATTAAATACTCGAAATGGTTTAAACCTTACCAAGGAGCAGGTGAAGAATAGGATGAAGGTGTTGAAGCGCACCTTTGCGTTGTACCATTGCTTGGCCAACAAGAGTGGTTGGGGATGGGATTTTATCCGCCACATTCCCACGGCAGGCGATAGTTGTGACTGGGATAGCGTGATCTTGGTAACGTGATATAATTGACCTTTCATTATAATTTTTTCATCTTGATTACCCTTACTAATATAATTAACCTACGTCCAGGAAAATCCAGCGTATGCGAAATGTAGGGATAGGCCATTTCCTTTGTATCAGGAGATGGAGTTTCTAACTCAAAAGACTACCGCAACCGGTGCATTTAGCTTTTCTTCACTCGATCCAGCCACAACAACAATAGTTAGCTCCTCCTCATCATCACCTGGTGAGGATGATAGAAACATAGATCCAAGATTTTCAGAATTACATCTCTTACCATTTCAATTTGAAGCAGGGTCCTCAGGGCCAAATATGAATGAATTCATGGAAAGTCCACCACTCGAAAGGTCACCTAGCCCTGGCATTCGAAACAAGACAACTAGTGGGTCGGGGTACAGCTCGGCAGGGAAAAGGCAGCGTTCCCCAGTACCCGAGCCTAGCCAACGGACCAACCGTCCGTCAACTGGCGGTCGTAGGAAAAAAACTGAGGGCATAACTCAATGCGTCGAGCAGATGCTTCAGCTGGGCAAAGAAAAATTAGATGTATGTTAGTCGGCTTGTATTGCTTGTTTTCTTTGTTTATATGTAATGTTAAGTGGACTGTTAATTAAAAACTGTGATTTATCGGGTATGATGTAATTTCAAATATTATTGTGAGTTGGTTAGTGTTTGATGCTAATTTTCCTTTATTTAAAAATTATAATTTCCCTTTAGAATTTTCAATATTAATTAAATTTAATTAATATTTTAATCGTTGAAAAATTATAATTTTTAAATGTTAGAAATTATTTTTACGATAAATTTAAATTAAATAAAGTTTGATATAGTATATTGCAAATTAAATCGGACGTAAATCTAGTTATTAAAAATTAATAATATTTATAATTTATACAATTTTTATTAATTTTTTTCCTTATTATAAAAAATATTTTAATTTTTTTAGCATGCCGGTAGAAGGGGCGTTTCCCTTCTTAAATATTATAAAAATATTGAACTTTTAAATTTTAAATATTATTAATTTCAATTCTTTTCTAATTTTATATTTAAAATAATCAGAAAATTTTAAATTTTATTTAAAATAATAATTTTATAATTTATAAAATATTTTAATAATTTTTTGAAATATTATTGTGACCGCGTCATTAAACCAAAAATAATTTTTTCAAATATTTTAATAAAATATTTTAATTAAATATACTATATAAGATTTTTTATAATTAATTAATTCTAATATATATTTTAATTATCACATCTTTAATTTACATAAAACAAAAGGTCACATCGTCATTAAACCAAAAAGTCAACTTTATACACCTTTTTCTCAATCCCCAATCCAAACACCTATTTTCTTATACCAGGTTTAAACCAGGTTTATCCCTCATTCCCAACCAAACACAATTTAGGTATATCCCAGGTATATCCCTTACTATATTCCTATACCTGGTATATCTCATTCCGATATATCCCGCTTCCAAACGATACCTAAGAGTACCAACAATAAAAAAAAATTTGAATAACAAATAAATATAATAAATATATTTAAAAAACAAAATAAAATTTATATAAGTAATTATTCCTTAGTTAAATGTTTTTTATTTTTTCTGAGGTGCCCAATCAAACTATCATCACTGTCACTGTACCAGTGGCTGGCGTAGCAACAAAAAAACCCCCGTGGAGCTGATCGTGACTTCTCCCAGTGTTTCTGCTCAAGACAAACTCCAGCTGTCACACACTTCCCTCCGTTACCCTCTTCACAACCAAACCCACAAGGTCATGGAAGAAATGGGTATTTGCAGGAGGAGGCTAAGGAGGAGGAGGTGAATTATAATTTAAATTTAAACATAATTTTAAATTTAAATTTTAAATCTTTTTTAATATTTGAAATTTAAATATTATTATTTGAAGGGATTATAAGAACCAATTATAAATAAAACTATTTCTAAAAAAAACAGTAAATATAAATAAGAAAAGCTATCTAAAAAAGCAATTTTCAAAGACATTAGAGAAATAAATAACTCATTATTTATCGTCTGAGCTTTATTTTTATTTTCCAAATCAAATAACTCATTACACATAGTAGATGATTTAAATTGGCGAAATTATGCATTGAAACAAAAATCAATCTCAAAGAAGTTGTTAAATACGGAAAAAAGAGACACAAAAGAAATTGTTTATTATTATTTTTTACTAATTCTCATCCATCAAATTCCGTTCTCTGCTTCCTCCAAATCTTTCAAGAACTCTTGGAACGCGGCGGACGACGAACCCCCCACGTTGTGCACAGCCGCAGCCTTCTCCTTGAGCTCCGCAGCGCGTGCACGAAGCTTGGAGCCCTCCTCCGTCTCCATCACCAGCCTCACCTTCCTCTCTACCTCCTCCGCTCCAATGAGTTCCTTATCGTAACCCTCCACCGCGACCCCCACGCCGATGTCCTCGACGAGGAACACCTTGTTCAGCCGCTGCTCCGCGTAGAGGGGCCAGCACACGAGGGGCACCCCCGCGGTGATGGCCTCGAGCGACGAGTTCCACCCGCAGTGGCTCACGAACGCGCCCACCGCGGTGTGGCGCAGCACCTCCACCTGCGGCGCCCACGACGGAACCACGAGCCCCCGCCCCGCGGTCCGGTCCAGGAAACCCTCCGGGAGCAGCGCGACCAAGTTCGGCTCGGGCTGCCGCTCGAACTCCTTTGACCGGTCCGGGTCTGGGGGACTCCGAACCACCCACAGGAAACCGTGCCCGCTCCGCTCCAGCCCCAGAGCCGTCTCCTTCAGCTGCTCCGCCGAGAATGCCCCCATGCTCCCGAAGCAGAGGAACACCACGCTCCGCTCCTGCCGGGCGTCGAGCCACGCGAGGCACGTGTGCCGCTCCTCCTCTTTGGCTCCTTCTTTCTTGGTTTTCTCGAGCCCTCTGGTGACGAGGGGGCCGATGCAGTAGGTGGGGGGCATGGAGCGCCCAGGGAGGGGGAGCCCGTCGCGGAGGGATTGCGCGGGTCCGGGCTCGAGCGCCTCGAACGTGTTTACGAGGATGCCCCGGGAGTTGGGTAGGCGGCCCAGTTGGTGGACGAGGGCTCTGTTGGCGTCGGAGTCGAGGTCAAACACGGTCTGGGGCATGTCGCAGGCGGGGATGGGCCTCACGCCGGGGAAGTGGACCGGGGCTCGTCCGAGATCCTTGAAGCTGGTAGCGGCGGCGGGGTCGTCCTGGTGGAGGTGGGGGAGGTGGAGGAACACGGCGAGGTTGGCGGCGCTAGTGGTGAAGAAGAAGTAGGCGGGAAGTGCGAGCTCGGCGGCGACGTCGAGCGCGTCGGTGCAGAAGAAGTCGAGGACGAGGACGCGGGGCGGAGGGGAGAGGGAGCGGAGGAGGGAGCGGAGGCTGGCGTTGTTGAGGCGGAGCACGTCGTACATCTGCATGACGGGCTCGTGACCCGGCTGGGGAGGGGTGTAGGCGACGCGGGGGAGGAGGTGGAAGGAGATCGGGGAGGTCGGGTCGGAGGAGGAGATACGCGAGATCACGGGGGCCATGGATGGGACCGCGGGGAAGGGGGAGTCCACGGCCACCACGGCCACGGAGGCGAAGCCGCGGCGGACGAAGAGCTTCGCGAGCTCCACCATGGGCGTTAGGTGCCCCGTCCACATGCCCGGATACAGCACCACCGTCTCCTTCATTGCCTCCCCTACGTAGCTAGAACTCATTGCGCCTAAATTCTAATTAAGGAACCCATTGTTGCTCTAATAGCGAATAGAATAAAATACTATTATTAATAGTTTGCTTCGACCGACAGTTGAAATATGTGGGAGAAAGGAGTATTTATTTATGGTTCTATTCCGGATGTGAGATCTATATCTCCATAATTTAAGAATAAATTATTTTTTTTTTCTTTTGCTAGTTATTTCGAAATTATAAATAAAATTTAATTTATTTTAATATAAATAAAATATAAAAGTGGTTAGTAAGTAATTTTTTTTTTTTTGAAATGTACTACTAGTAGTTTTTTTATTTATATAATTGGTTAATAAATAAATTATATATTTTCTAATATATTAATATATTTTATATGTTTGAATATTATATATATATATATATATATATATATATATATATATATATATATATATAACGGAGGTTCAGATTGTCGAATCAAACATCATACCATTAAAACTAATTTATTATATTTTATAAATAATTATATTTATAACAATATAATAGTCAAAAAGTTGGAATGTTATAAGTAGCAAATAAATTTCATTCTTATACATTTCGATAATTGAATTTCAAAATCGAAGATCGGCAACGTGGAATATAATCTTAACCACTGAAAATATTTATAAATTAAATTTAAAATTTTTTCTATATTATCGACCTAATGATTAAAAGTAATAAAATTTATAATTTTAATAGTAGATATAAGTCTTTTGTTAGTTTAATGGTGTGAAAAATTTTAAATTAATTAAATTTTATTTACAAAATTTTTTAAGCTATTCAAAATAAAATCTATAATTTTTATCTTGATTACAAAACTCCTACCATCACATTTTGAAAAATATTTATTTTTACCCGTTCATTTTTATGCCTGTTTGATGGCCAATAAAAGAAATAAAAAGTGTATGAACTTAATTTTTAAATAGTTTAAGTGGTTAGGGTATGAATTTAATTTTTAAATAATTTAAATGGTTTAAATTATATTTAAAAATGACTATCATAATTTTGAAAACGGAGTCCGTCGGGCTATCGGTAGTATCCGTCTTTTATAAATAAAAGAGATACCATAAGTTAAACAACTTAAAATATTTAAACCAAGTTATTATTGTTAACGTTCATGTCTCTTATATACACAATCGGAATTCCAATCACATCCGATGTGGACTATTAGATTGTCTTTTAAGCTGTTTAACTTATGGTATCTCTTATATATATATATATATATATATATATATATATATATATATATATATAGAGAGAGAGAGAGAGAGAGAGAGAGAGAGAGAGAAGAGTTTATTATTGATTTTTTATTGAAATTTACACTTTTATTTTATTTTTCTCTGTGTTTAGTTAACTTTACAAATATACAAATTCTAATATAAATTTAATACTAAAAAATTTACAAATATGAATATATTTATAATTTTAAAAGCATATAAATTTTACTCTCTCTCTCTCTCTCTCTCTCTCTCTCTCTCTCTCTCTCTCTCTATATATATATATATATATATATATATATATATATATATATATAGCATAGGTCTATTATACTCTTATGAGTATAAATCTTTTTATACTCATAATTTTTTCACTTTTTGATGAAGGAATGTGCGGTTAGGATAATAATGGTCCACCTAGAATTTACTAGGTTGTTGAAAAAATAATAAATTTTAGAAATTATTATAATTCTAACTGCACATTCTTTCATCCAAGAGATGAAAATGTATAAGTACGAATTTTTTTTTTACTCATAAAAATATAGTATCGAAATCGTTCATATATATATATATATATATATATATATATATATATATATATATATATATATATATAGATTGACAAATTATGGTCCAGTCACGGCCGAGCGTAAGCGATGACGACAAGGTGCAGAGTACACAGCAATTATCGGTGGCCCTGCAATAAGCTCTAATTTATAATACCTTGCTATCGTAATGCTTGAGAAGCAAGCAATTAATTACTTGTTCTCCTTTTCACTACAATTTTGCAACCATGTATTGTTCTTGCACACTTGGAAAGTGTTTCTTAAAGCCATCTCCATCAGTGGAGCAGTCCCTATTAAAAACAAGAGGCTAATTTTAACCGATATTTTGTAAATTTGAATAACATGAGAAAAAATCTCTCAGATTAATTGAAAATTAATGTCATTCAATATTATCAATAATATATAGAGCAGTAATTCTACACATCATTATTTTTCACTCTGTTGCCACCGATAACACTAAGTTAGATTTGAATTCAGTAATGGCGGGTTATTCGATATCTTAGAATTAGACATTTTGATTCAAGAATATTTGCCAGCACCCGGTGCATAGGAATCTCTGTGTGCCGCCCCACATTCATCTATTAACCGGACTTATAATTCAACCATTCAATTAAATTCGAAATGTATAAATGTTTCAATTCCATATTATTTGTATATATTAAATTGTAAGATTATATGCAAGCTAATGAAATTATGACTTAGATTTACCTTATGAACTTAGTGCAACCTACAATCTACTTGCAGATAATCTACTGTAGCTGAACGTGACAATGTATGGAGACCCATCAACTCTAGGCGATTTTGAAATTAATTCCATAACTAATTTTCTTTGATTAAGATTTCTCACCTTTTAAAATTTAAATAAATTCATAGTTAATTTAAATATTATCAAATTTTATAATTGTATTAGTTACTAATTTTTAATTAGTTTGGTTTTATTTACTAAAAATAATTAAAATCATTTTATTTGATAAAATAACTAACAAATTTGGCTTAATTTTTAATTATTTTTTAGATGATAAAACTATATATTTATTAATAATTAATAACTAATGAAATTTGCATGTGATATGGCAGAAAATATGTAACTTAACTAATGTAAGTGCAGCGTAAAATTGTTAGTTTCAATAGATATTCAGTTTAATATAATATTAGTGTCAAATAAAAGTAATTAAAAATTATATAAAGTTAATAAAAAAAAATTTAAGGGTATTTGAAAACAACATATGTTCAGCACGTATGCCTACATCTTAATCTTTATGAAGCATAAGCATGGAAAAGAAAAACGCCAATTAGTAGAACTACCAATAGTTGTTACTTCCGGTTGCATCTCTAATAATGTCAACGGTCAAAATGCATGTATATACTTTTATTACTAAATAAATATTAAGTACTGGAGCAAAACTCAAACATATAAATTTTAAAAAATAATAATTAAATAGTAGCATGTTCTTGGAATGTAACTTAAACTATACAAATAAGACAACCGAATCTCAATCGACATTAAAAAAAGAAAAAATTCAATATGAAGGAACGATTTTTTCCAAAAGAGTCCTAGAAAATTGAATCTCTGCCACAAATTAAAACTTTTTAACATTATTTATATAATGATTGAGTGGTCTCAAATACACTTGATGTTCGTTATCATACGTAGTAAAATTTTAGACCATTTGAATTACAAATAAAATATAAAAAATTACATAATTTACTTTACAAAAAAATTATGAGTTTTAGATCAAATTTAATATTACTTCCCGTTGAAATATTCTTATTCGATCATCTCTACAAAACTCCTATTTTAGCGGATTATGATTCTTGAAGAAAAAGTGATCCTCTCAAGGTTGGAGAAACTTTGTACAACGCAACACTAACACTGAAGCCTTAAAAATTTGAATAAGTCTTACTATTTGCCTTGCAATTAATTTTTGCCCTATTCTCCTTATGTTGAACATTTTGTAATTCAAACATGGTTTTGAACGGAAATATCATTTTTCATCTTTTTAGAATAAATTAGAATAAGACTAAAATAATTGTTCCATATTTTTCTCTAGAATATATTTTCCAAACAAGTTTGGCTATGAACGAAAATATCAATTTTCATTTTTTAAAGTAAGTTGGAATAAGACTGAAATTATTATTCCATATTTTTCTCTGAAATAAGGCTGAAATTAATTAAAATAAATATAATTTTAATTATTATATTAACTTTTTAATTAATATAATATTTTGATTAATTTAATTATTTATTTAATTAATTATTTAACTATTAGAAAATTAACTAATTAATTTATTAAATTATCTGTAATTAATTAAAATATTTATTAATAATACTCATTATTATTAATTATTTTATCAATTAATATTTAGAATTATCTAGCAATACTTAATTAAATAATTTAAATTATTATTTAATTAATATTTTTATATTAATTAATTAAATAATATATTATTATTTTAAAATTATAATTATTTTTATTTTTACTATTTTAATCTAACTATCCAAATATTATTTTTTTTATTCTAAAAAATAATTTAATTTTTATCCAAACATTAAATTAATCTTATTCTTTCTCATTCATGAACTTATATATATCTATAAAATAAGCCGTTCTAATTTATATATGAATCAAAGATAGCCACTCGGCTAGCTTACTACTACGATTGTTATGATATGTCTATTTTTGTCTATTTTAGAATGAAAAAGACTATAGTTAATGGAATTGATAAAATTAGAAACTTAGCATGTATACTTAATTATATTAATATGATGCTATGTAATCTGATGTTCCATGATTCATGACTCATGGAAATCTTATATATATATATATATATACTTCATTATATTAATGTGAAGTTATGTAATCTGATGTTTCACTAAAATTATTATTTGAGCAAATTGATTATTTTACTGGAGTAGGATTTTACAGTGGATAGATTAATTAGGTGCTTTATTTACTATCATAAGATCTAATAGGCGGAGCATTATTCTAAGCATGTTTTGGAGAAAATACTTTTCGTATTAGTTTTTTTTTTTTCTTTTTGTGATTGGTGTAGAATTAATACTTTTTTTTAGGTTGTTAAAGATAATTGCTTATCTTATTCCTTTTCCTTTAGAATAGTGATGGTGTGTGAGTACAAATTTATGTGTACTTTTTCATTTTATTTCTTTATTAATGAACTGTGTGCTTCGAAAATTATGTTGGGCTGTACAAGAAAATACAATGCTGTGCTTTACAGCGAGAAAAAAAAAAAAAAAAAAAAAAAAAAAAAAAAAAAAAAAAAAAAAAACAGTTCATATATGAAATACAACATTGAACCAAAAAACCTTTTCTTGCATGAAAAATTAAATAAAGAGCTTGTGTACTACCATGGGATCGACTAAAACAGTTGCATGGTTAATTTATGTCACAATTTAAACTGATTTTGTTTCGAATGGATGATAAAATCACATAAATAAAAAACCTGTTCTTATAGATCGAGCATCCAAATAAAAATTATATAGGATAATGCTATTCATCACATACTCTGTAGTATATTAACATTATAAAAATGTTAAAAAAATTTAATAAGAAAATAATATAAGTATTTTTAGAATTTTTTTTATATATTTTAGTTAATAATAATAATAATAATAAAATCAAACGTCTTATATTTTTAATTTTTTATTTTAAATGTTTAAATTGATTAGTCAAAAAAACCCAATGTAGATTATTATGCTTTTAAAAGCAGAAAAGTAATCGTGTTTATAAGTTATTTTTATAAATTTAACTTAAAATATTTTAAATAATTTAAAAATAAATTTTATTATTTCTTAATATTATGTTAATAAAAATATTTAAAATTAATAATTCTAATTATTATGATGAGCTATTTATAAACTAAATAATGCAGATATATATATTCAAATATCGTAAAATTTTAATAATTTTTTTTTATAACATAAAAAATAAAATTAATATATTTTGATTAAAAAATTTAATATCATATCAAGAGGGAAGAGTTTTCTTTGCTACGTTGTATATTTCTATTGATAAATTTAAAATTTTAGAAACTTCGAACATACTAGGGAGATAAATAACTCATTGTTAATCTTCTGCTGGCTTTAGTTAATTTTTCGAAACAAATAACTCAATGATATAAAATAAAAAAATTATATGCTGAAACAAAAACAAATCTCAAAAATGTTTTTTATTAAATACAGAAAGAAAATAAAAGACACAGAAATTTTTTTAAAATTTTATATTTCTCCGTCAAACTCCGTTCTCTTCTTTCTCCAAATCTTTCAAGAACTCATGGAACGCGGCGGTCGACGGGCCCCCCTCATCGTGCGCAGCCGCAGCCTTCTCCTTAAGCTCCGCAGCGCGCGCCCGGAGCTTGGCGCCCTCCTCAGTCTCCATCACCAGCCTCACCTTCCTCTCCACCTCCTCCGCTCCGACGAGCTCCTCATCGTACCCCTCCACGGCGACCCCCACGCCGATATTCTCAACCAGGAACACCTTGTTCATCCGCTGCTCCGCGTAGAGGGGCCAGCACACGAGGGGCACTCCCGCGGTGATGGCCTCGAGCGATGAGTTCCACCCGCAGTGGCTCACGAACGCGCCCACCGCGGCGTGGCGCAGCACCTCCACCTGCGGCGCCCACGACGGGACCACGAGACCCCGCCCCGCGGTCCGGTCTAGGAACCCCTCCGGGAGCAGCGCGCCCAGGTTCGGCTCGGGCCGCCGCTCGAACGCCTTGGACCGGTCCGGGTCCGGGGGGCTCCGCACCACCCACAGGAACCTGTGCCCGCTCCGCTCCAGCCCCAGAGCCGTCTCCTTCAGCTGCTCCGCCGAGAACGCGCCCATGCTCCCGAAGCAGAGGAACACCACGCTCCGCTCCGGCTGGGCGTCGAGCCACGCGAGGCACGCGTGCCGCTCCTCCTCTTCGGCTCCTTCTTTCTTGGTTTTCTCGAGCCCTCCGGTGACGAGGGGGCCGACGCAGTAGGTGGGGGGCATGGAGCCCCCGGGGAGGGGGAGCCCGTCGCGTAGAGCGCACGCGGGGCCGGGCTCGAGCTCCTCGAACGTGTTTATGAGGATGCCCCGGGAGTTGGGTAGGCGCCCGAGGCAGTGGACGACGGCGTTGTACGTGTTGGAGCCGCTGTCGGACAGGACCTGGGGCATGTCGCAGGCGGGGATGGGCATCACGCCCGGGAAGTGGACGGGGGCTCGGCCGAGATCTTTGAAACTGGAAACGGCGCCGGGGTCGTCCTGGTGGAGGTGGGGGAGGTGGAGGTACACGGCGAGGTTGGCGGCGCCGGAGGAGAAGAAGAAGTACGCGGGGAGTGCGAGCTCGGCGGCGACGTCGAGCGCGTCGGTGCAGAAGAAGTCGAGGACGAGTGCGCCGGGCGGAGGGGAGAGGGAGCGGAGGAGGGAGCGGAGGCTGGCGTTGTTGAGGCGGAGCACGTCGAACTTCTGCTCGATGGGGTTGAGGCCCGGCTGGGGAGGGGTGTAGGCGACGCGGGGGAGGAGGTGGAAGGAGATCGGGGAGGCCGGGTCGGAGGAGGTGATGCGCGAGATCACGGGGGCCATGGATGGGGCAGTGGGGAAGGGAGAGTCCACGGCCACCACGGCCACGGAGGCGAAGCCGCGGCAGACGAAGAGCTTCGCGAGCTCCATCATGGGCGTGAGGTGCCCCACCCCCATGCCCGGATACAACACCACCGTCTCCTTCATTGCCTCCCCTACGTAGCTAGAACTCCTGCTCCTAAATTCTAATTAAGGTACCCACTGTTGCTCTTTAATGGCGAATAGAATAGAATATTATTATTACGCTTCGATCTAGAGTGGAAAGATGTGGGAGATGAGGAGTGTTTATTTATAACAAGAGTGGTTAGTAAGTAAATTATATACATTTTGGGATATATTAATATATTTTATGTGTTAGGATTTATACGGGTGCAGTTAAGTTTCACTCCTTAATTAATTAAAATATAAATAATAAAAAATTTGACAATGTCATATGTTTATTTTTATTTTATATATATATATATATATATAATTTTTTAATTAATCGAAAATTTTAGATGATTAATATATATTATAATTTTAATCGAATAGTACTAATTATAATATTAGATTCCACCGACGTCCGTGCTAAGTGATGACGACGGGTTACACAGCAATTAACGTGCCTCTCCAATAAGCTCTAAATTATATAATGCATTGCTCTTAATTTTAATACTTGAGAGGCAAGCAATTACATATTCTCCTTTTCATTGCAATTTTACGTTATTAAAAATAATTTATGAATAAGTAAAGTTCATCACCTGTAAATAAAAAAAAAAAAAAAACGATGGGGGCAGGTGTCAAAATTTGGCCTTCCCCGTGTCCGAGTGTAAGCGATGACGACGGGCTCTCTAAATTCTAATGTATTTACGCTCGGACGACGGGCTCTCTAAATTCTAATGCATTTACGCTCGGACGACGGGCGCTCTAAATTCTAATGCATTGCTCTAAACTCTAATCAATTACATGTTCTCCTTTTCACTGCAATTTTCGAACTCTTTCACGCCTGGAAAGTGTTTTTTATTAATATTGCAGATCCAAAATACAGTAAAAAATATTTAAATTTAATTATTATCGTTAATATCAGGATACTTATATATTTATTTATTATTTTTTTTTTTTCGATATGGGACTGTTGAAATATCACGTTTTTTCTACATCCCTCGAACGATGAGGAAAAACCGTATATGGACCTCACATTTATTTAATTAAAAAAATTTATTTTTAATTTAATAAAATTTTCGTGTGTTTTCTCGTACCGGCATGAAAAAGAAAATGAGTATGACGAAGAAGAGCTGTACGAAAAAGTGCACCCTCGCAGGGCGGAGACAAGACAAGCCGCCTCTGTCTCTGCCTCCGCCGCTCTCTTCTTCGATGTCGCCGTGCTCTTCTCCACCTCCACCACGTGCGTTGCCAGCTCCAAATTGGCGCAGAAGAAGCACGAGGAGACGAAGGAAAGGGAGGAGTGGGTGGAAGAGGAAGATGTGAAATAGTGTAATTTTTGCCTAAAAAAGTGTAATTTTCATCTAAGGAGTGTAATATCAAAGAATGTAATTTTTCTAAAATAGTATAAAATTTTCTGAAACAGTACAATTTCATCTTTTTCTTTCTTATTTTCTAATTCTTGATCTTTTATATATATATATATATATATATATATATATATATATATATATATATATATGGCGTAGAGCTACTATACTCTTATAAGTATAAAGTTTTTTGTACTCATAACTTTTTCGCCTTTAGTTGAAAGAATTTACAGTTAGGATGATAATGATCCTCCTAGAGTTTACTAGGTTATTGGTGAAATAGTATAAATCGTAGGAACTATTATAATTCTAACCGTACAATTCTTTATCCAAGAGATAAAAATTTATGAGCACGAAAATATTTTACTCATAAAAGTATAGTAGCCGGACTCTCTCTCTCTCTCTCTCTCTCTCTCTCTCTCTCTCTCTCTCTCTCTCTCTCTCTCTCTATATATATATATATATATATATATATATATATATATGGTCCGGCTACTATACTCTTATTAGTAAAAAATTTTTGTACTCATAAGTTTTCATCCTTTGGATGAAGAAATGTACGGTTAGGATTATAATAGTCCCTAGAATTTATACTATTTTCCTAACAATCTAGTAAACTTTAGGGAGACCACTATCATCCTAACCGAACATTCTTTAATCCAAAGATAAAAAAGTTATGAGTATAAAAGAATTTATACTCATAATAAGAGTATAGTAGTCCTACGCTATATATATATATATATATATATATATATATATATATATATATATATATATATATTATTATTATTATTTTATTTTTATTTTTTACTCTTTGCATTTTTTTTTTTTGCTTTTGCGGCATTTCCCTCTTCTTCTACCACACCTATTGTTATTGTTAAAAGTGCTCTTTGGAGAAGCACGGATGCATCTACATCCTCACATTCATGAACGATAGCGAGTACTGTTTCGATCACGACCTCATCGCCTCCGTTCACTCCGCTCTTATCTACGCTTGCGATAGCATCCTTTTTTTCTGGCGCCGTCGTTGGTGCATACGCCAACGAAGAAATGAAGAGGAGGCAGCGCTACCCTCGTTACTATCGCGAAGGGTGGTAGAAGATGGTCGGAGATAAAAAAAAATTAAAGAAAAAAAAAAGAATATATTTTCTAAAGTTACGGTGCTAAATCTGCAAAATTTAAAATAATGATCTATTTTTACAAAATTTTAAAATTAATAAATTTTTTATTCAAATTATTTTTTTATTTTTTTATTTTTTTGTTTTAGAATATGAATTAAGTTATACAGTTGAAACAGCTGTACCTCAGTCAACATTAAAAAAAAAAGTTTAATTAGGGAGCGACTTTTCCAAAAAAGTTCTAGAGGATCGAATGTCTGCCAACGAATTATTTTAATATTATTTATATAGTAATCGTGTGGTCTTATATACATTCAATACTTGTCATCACACAATATTAAATTTTACACTATTTGATTTGCAGATAAAATATGAAAAATTATAAAATTTACTTTAAAAAAAATATATGAATTGTAGATCAATCTATACTTATATATAAATTCTCATGGCTAAATCCACGTGAATATACCTCTTTATTTTGAAGATGGTGAGACCATCGGTATTTAATTATATTTTTATAATTTATGTGAAACGTTTTCTTTTATATATCGATCTATTATTAACTTATATTAATTTTCATGTTTGTTTGCCATATGTCGTTTTCTCCTTTAATTTCAATCCCAATATTTATTTTTTTTCTTATTTGATAATAATTTTTGATCCAAACCATATTTTAGTTAAATTTTTTTCACATTTACCGGGCGTTTCTGAATCAAACCACATTTTAGTTAAATTTTACTTCTGGCAGCAAACCAGTTCATCTGGTAGTAAATAAAATATTTAACTATTTAGTAATAATTATTAGTGTATCGTTTAGTTTTTCTATAAGTCTTTTCGTTTTCTCAAAAAATAAACTATGATAATTCAGAATAATCTATGTCTTTTAATATTTCTATAATATTTTAGTATATATAGAAGTGTCTTTTAGTTTGTCTATAAACATTATAAGTGAATTAATGCATAGAAAAGTTGAAAGTTTTTTGAGAGTATATATATATATATATATATATATATATATATATATATATATATATAATGATTTTATGATAAAAAAGACAAATCAAGTTTAGCTGAATTTTCTATTTTTATTTAAATATATATTTTTATTTTTAATTTTATTTTTGTCAAATTTTAAAATATTTTTACTTATGTTGAAATTTTTTTCCCAATTATGAATGAGATAATATTAATTTTTTATAATTAATTTCACAAAAATAATTTAATTTATGTTTTCAGTGAGATTATTGTTTATACAATTTTTTTTTAGTATTTTTAGTTTTCGTTCGTTCAGTAAATTATATTTTTATCTCTACAATAATAATTATTCGTTACAAAATACAATTAGTATATTATATCAACTAATTATAAATTTAAAAATAATATATGTTTAATATTTCTTTTATAGTATTAATTATTTAAAGGTATATTTAAAATTTTTATTTTAATAGTATTTATTCGCTGTATTGCGCAGGTCACTACACTAGTTTTAACATTAACTCTAGTTAAAATATTTTTAATCATCTTTACAAAACTTCTATTTTAGTAACTTCTAATTTTTTTTGACGTTCCAAATTATTTCAACTTTTTTTTATTTATACTTAAATTAGGGGTTAAAAAAGAATTTTAACTTTTTCTCTTTTAAATACACTCTTATACCGTTATCAAATTTTCTTATTTGCCCTCTAAATATTAATATTAAATATTAAATATTAAATCTTAAATCTTAATATTTAATATTTAGATAAATATTAAATATTAATATTTAATATTAAATATTAATATTTAATATTTAATATTAAATATTAATATTACAATTTAATATTTAATTGTAAATATTATTTGAATTTTTTAATATTTATCTAAATTAAATATAAGGTTGATTAATACCATAAATTTACTTAATTTTAAATTATATCATAAAGCGCAAAATAGTAAATAAAAATATTTAACCTCTTAATTCTTTTTATTCCTCTATTCCCAACCAAACACAATTTTCTCTTATTTTTTTTATTCTTCTTATTTCTATATAATTTACCAAATACAATTTTCTTTAAATCCGGTATAATTCTTAAACCGAACCAAATGCAAATTTACACTAGTTTATGCTAAAACTATAATTTATATATATCTATCCTCGGTATAACTAAATTTTTTTTATTCCCGAATCAAACGCAGCTAAAAATTAAAAGTCACGCTACTCGTACTCCCTAGATGAGGGTGCTCTTATAATTCGGTCGTTGCCATTACAGATTGGATTATGGATTGGATGTCTAATGGTCCAAGTGATAATGACAGTACCTCACAGTTTCTATGTAATGGGGAAGAGGATGGAAGTATGGGCACTCCAAGTGGGAGGTCATACACCCCACTTATTCCAAAAAAAAAAAAAACAAACAAACAAACAAACGTTCTTCCTTCCCCCAACAAATACTATCTAGACACTTTAAATAAAATATATAATATATATTTTATTTATCTAAAAATAAAATTTTTTTCATTAATCATTTCGAAATAATTAATAAAATTTATTCTATTTTATAATATATATAAAAATATTTTTTATTCATCTTATCTTAAAATAAATGAGATGTAAAATATATACCTATTTAGGGTGTACGAAAAGAACTTTCCAAAGATTAATAATAGCAACCTGCAGGTAGCAAATAATTGATAAAATTGATTTTCAACTTTAACTATAGCAGTTCCATCTGATTTAAGAGCCTTTTAATTTTATTATTTTCATAATTTAAATTTTTTTTAAAAAATAATTTGAAAAAAACGAAGAATCGATAAAAAAAAATTTTAATACGGAGCAAATTTACTTGAATAAATTGAACAAGTAGTAGAAAACTTTAATTTTATATAAGTTATATTTTTTTTAGATTGAAAATTCTTTTAAATAAAATTTTTTATCGATAGTTATATTTTTACTACACAAACTTCTATTTTTCCTTGCTTTTCTTGTTTGGCAATTATCGTATATAATCAAGTTTAAATCTGTTTGAGTAATTAATTTGTTATTATATATCAATTCAAAGAGTTTTAAAATCTTGTTTATTTTATTTTAAATTGTATATTTTATATGTTGCATTAAATTTATAACATTATAAATTGATAGCGTAAATTTACTTAATTTTATAAGTATTTTTTATTATATTTTATAGCAGTCGAAAAGTGTCACTATTTATCAATTTCTCCAACAAACGTGTAAATGTTGGTAAAGTCTTTAGCCACGAAGATCCAGCAACAGCTACAAAATTATTACTGACAATTTTAAAAATATCAGCAAAATATTTTTCAACGATTCTTAAAATTTTTTCCAGCAGTTTCCACCACCTCTCAACCGGTCAAACCCTTATATATATATATATATATATATATATATATATATATATATATATATATATATATATATATATGGTGAGGGTAAACTTGCTTCACAACGTAGAATATTTCGGTTGAATTTAAAAAATTTAAAATTTTCAAAGATATAAGAGAAATAAATAACTCATTATTTATCGTCTGAGCTTTATTTTATTTTCCAAATCAAATAACTCATTACACATAGTAGATGATTTAAATTGGCGAAATTATGCATTGAAACAAAAATCAATCTCAAAGATGTTGTTAAATACGGAAAAAAGAGACACAAAAGAAATTGTTTATTATTATTTTTTACTAATTCTCATCCATCAAATTCCGTTCTTTGCTTCCTCCAAATCTTTCAAGAACTCTTGGAACGCGGCGGACGACGAACCCCCCTCGTTGTGCACAGCCGCAGCCATCTCCTTGAGCTCCGCAGCGCGCGCACGAAGCTTGGAGCCCTCCTCCGTCTCCATCACCAGCCTCACCTTCCTCTCTACCTCCTCCGCTCCAATGAGTTCCTTATCGTAACCCTCCACCGCGACCCCCACGCCGATGTCCTCGACGAGGAACACCTTGTTCAGCCGCTGCTCCGCGTAGAGGGGCCAGCACACGAGGGGCACCCCCGCGGTGATGGCCTCGAGCGACGAGTTCCACCCGCAGTGGCTCACGAACGCGCCCACCGCGGTGTGGCGCAGCACCTCCACCTGCGGCGCCCACGACGGAACCACGAGCCCACGCCCCGCGGTCCGGTCGAGGAAACCCTCCGGGAGCAGCGCGACCAGGTTCGGCTCGGGCCGCCGCTCGAACGCCTTTGACCGGTCCGGGTCTGGGGGACTCCGCACCACCCACAGGAAACCGTGCCCGCTCCACTCCAGCCCAAGAGCCGTCTCCTTCAGCTGCTCCGCCGAGAATGCCCCCATGCTCCCGAAGCAGAGGAACACCACGCTCCGCTCCGGCCGGGCGTCGAGCCACGCGAGGCACGTGTGCCGCTCCTCCTCTTCGGCTCCTTCTTTCTTGGTTTTCTCGAGCCCTCCGGTGACGAGGGGGCCGACGCAGTAGGTGGGGGGCATGGAGCGCCCAGGGAGGGGGAGCCCGTCGCGGAGGGATTGCGCGGGCCCGGGCTCGAGCGCCTCGAACGTGTTTACGAGGATGCCCCGGGAGTTGGGTAGGCGGCCCAGGTGGTGGACGAGGGCTCTGTAGGAGTCGGAGTTGAAGTCCAACAGGTGCTGGGGCATGTCGCAGGCGGGGATGGGCCTCACGCCCGGGAAGTGGACCGGGGCTCGTCCGAGATCCTTGAAGCTGGTAGCGGCGGCGGGGTCGTCCTGGTGGAGGTGGGGGAGGTGGAGGAACACGGCGAGGTTGGCGGCGCTAGTGGCGAAGAAGAAGTAGGCGGGAAGTGCGAGCTCGGCGGCGACGTCGAGCGCGTCGGTGCAGAAGAAGTCGAGGACGAGTGCGCGGGGCGGAGGGGAGAGGGAGCGGAGGAGGGAGCGGAGGCTGGCGTTGTTGAGGCGGAGCACGTCGAACATCTGAATGACGGGCTCGTGACCCGGCTGGGGAGGGGTGTAGGCGACGCGGGGGAGGAGGTGGAAGGAGATCGGGGAGGCCGGGTCGGAGGAGGAGATGCGCGAGATCACGGGGGCCATGGATGGGACCGCAGGGAAGGGGGACTCCACGGCCACCACGGCCACGGAGGCGAAGCCGCGACGGACGAAGAGCTTCGCGAGCTCCACCATGGGCGTGAGGTGCCCCACCCCCATGCCCGGATACAGCACCACCGTCCCCTTCATTGCCTCCCCTACGTAGCTAGAACTCATTGCTCCTAAATTCTAATTAAGGAACCCACTGTTGCTCTAATAGCGAATAGAATAAAATACTATTATTACTAGTTTGCTTCGACCGAGAGTTGAAATATGTGGGAGAAAGGAGTGTTTATTTATAGAGCAATGCTACTTTATGGTTCTATTCCGGATATGAGATATATATCCTACATAATTTAAGAATATATATATATTTTTTTAGTTATTTCGAAATTATAAATAAAATTTAATTTATTTTAAAATAAATGAAATATAAAAGTGGTTAGTAAGTAATTTTTTTTTTGAAATGTATTATTAGTAGTTTTTTATAAAAAATTTTAAATGTATATTAGTGGATGGATGAATATCTTACATTTCCATCCCATTTAAGGATGGGTGAATTTCATCCATCACTTAAAGTGATGACGAAAAAGTTTTTATTCTTGAATGAATGAGGATGTAAGATGTACACCCATCCAAGATGGTATACGTAGTATGTAAATTATATATATTTTCTAATATATATATTATATATTTTATATATATATATATATATATATATATATATATATATATATATATATATATATATATATAGAGAGAGAGAGAGAGAGAGAGAGAGAGTCCGGCTAGATTACTATCGATAGCACCAATGATATGCGGTTGAAATTATAGTGGTCTCCTAAGATTTTTACTATTCAACCAACCACCTAGTAAACCCTAGTGGCCCACTATAATCCCAACCGCATATTTTTTCATCCAACGGCTAAAAATTTGATAGCACCAATCGATAGTATTCTAACCTAATTTTATATATATATATATATATATATATATATATATATATATATATATATATATATAAAGGAGGGCTAGATTGTGGAATCAAACATCATATTATTAAAAATAATTTATTATGAATAATTATCATAAAGAATGACTTTACTTATAACAGTATAATATCCAAATTTTATATGCATAGAGAGAGAGTTGAGTTCGAATGTTATAAGTAGCAAACGAATTTCATTTCTATTCATTTATTTTCGATGATTGAATTTCAAAATCGATAGTCGGTAATGTTGAATATAATCTTAATAACTGAGAATATTTTCAAATTAAATTTTAGTTTTTTTCGATATTATTGACCTAATGATCAAAAAATTATAAAATTTATAATTTTAATAGTAGATATAAGTCTTTTGTTAGTTTAATAGTGTAAAAAATTTTAAATTAATTAAATTTTATTTACAAAATTTTTTAAACTACTAAAATAAGATTTATATTTTTTTATCTTGATTACAAAATTTCTATCATTATTTTTGAAAAAATATTTATTTTCAGCCGTTTATTTTTATACTCGCTTGATGGACAATAAAATAATATAAAAAAAATATGAACTTAATTTTTAAATAGTTTAAGTGGTTAGGATATGAATTTAATTTTTAAATAGTTTAAGTGGTTTAAATTATATCTAAAAATAACTATCATAATTTTGAAAACTGAGTCAGTCTGGCTATCGATAGTATTTGTCTTTTATATATATATATATATATATATATATATATATATATATATATATATATATAAGAGATACTATTAGTTAAATAGTTCAAAATATTTAAACTAAATTATTATTACTAACGTTCATGTCTCTTATATATTTAATCGCAATTCCAATCACATCTTATGTGGGACTATTAGTATGTCACAATATATATAGAGAGAGAGTAGAGTTTATATTATTTTAAAAGTACAAACACATTCATGCATATAAATTTTTTAGCACTAAATTTGTATTGAAATTTATACTTTTTTATTTTATTTTATTTTATTTAATTGATTTTACAAAAACACAAATTCTAATATAAATTTAATAATAATAAAATATAAATATGATTATATTTATAATTTTAAAAGTATATAAGCATATTCTCTCTCTCTCTCTCTCTCTCTCTCTCTCTCTCTATATATCTATATATATATATATATATATTGACAAAATTTGGTCCACTCACGGCCGAGCGTAAGCGATGACGATAAGGTACAGAGTACACAGCGATTAACGGTGGCTCTGCAATAAGCTCTAAATTATAATACATTGCTATCGTAATACTTGAGAAGCAAGCAATTACTTGTTCTCCTTTTCACGACAATTTTGCAACCATGCATTGTTTTTGCACACTTGGAAAGTGTTTCTTAAAGCCATCACCATCAGTGGTCCACTCCCTATTAAAACAAGAGGCTAATTTCAATCGATATTTTGTAAATTAGAATAACATGAGAAAAAATTTCTCAGATTAATTGAAAAGTAATGTCATTCAATATTATCAGAAATATATAGAGAAGTACTTCTCTACACATTTTGTTTTCATTATTTTTCAGTCTTAGAATTAGGCATTTTGATTCAATAATATTTGCCAGCACCCGGTGCATAGGAATCTCTGCGTGCCGCCCCCACATTCATCTATTAGCCGGATTTATAATTCAACCATTCAATTAAATTCGAAATGTATAAATATTTCAATTCCATATTATTTGTATATATTAAATTGTAAGATTATATGCAAGTTAGTGAAATTATGACTTAGATTTACGTGTGAACTTAGTGCAACCTACAATCTACTTGCAGATAATCTACTGTAGCTGAACGTGACAACGTATGGAGACCCATCAACTCTAGGCGATTTTGAAATTAATTCCATAACTAATTTTCTTTGATTAAGATTTCTCACTTTTTAAAATTTAAATAAATTCATATCTCACTTTTTAAAATTTAAATAAATTCATAATTAATTTAAATATTATCAAATTTTATAATTTTACTAATTACTAATTTTTAATTAGTTTGGTTTTATTTGCTAAAAATGATTACAATCATTTTATTTGATAAAATAACTAACAAATTTGGCATAATTTTTAATTATTTTTTAGATGATAAAACTATATATTTGTAACAACCTTGGTTTCGTATCGGTAGGAGGAGTAGAGAAGAGTGGTAGGGAGGAGAAGGAGAGGATTGCAGAAGTAGGTGAGGTCCGGGTTACCTAGAGAAGAAGAGTAACCTTGGTTGAGTTGAGCTATACCGAGTAGGGAAGGTGCGACGCAGCTGTCAGGTTCTGGAGAATTCCAACGGGTCGGGGGGAGGTGAGATGAATGGGAGGATCCGGTAGCAGTGGAGATGGGAGTTGTAGCTCGGGCTCACAATGGGCCCTGAAGGATCCAGAACAGCCAGGGAGGCCCAGATACATTTGCCATTTATGCATTTTAGTACTCAATTAGAGTTTAATTACAATTCAGTCCAACATAGGATCATATAAATAGTAACTGTGATAACTAACAGGATAACGAACAATTTTGAATCTACAACTACTTCTCTTCCAATTTCTCTCTCTCTTTCTCTCTCTTCCCCTTCCTCCTCTCTATTCTCCTCTCCCTCATTCACCTCCAGATCAAGCAGATCAGGCACCAGATCCTCAATTCCACATTGGAACGATCTATTGATCGGATCCAAGACCCCATCATCCTCACCATCTCCGATCTCAGAGCATTTTCGTCATAGATCGGCGATGGATCGTCAGGAGAGATGATCATCATCCTCACCGCCATGCCTAATCTCTGCTCGTAGCTTCACCGATTGGCTGCGGATGAGTCTGATCGTTACAAATTGGTATCAGAGCTGTTCCGATCCCAGGGATCGTGAAGAGCTAGACCACAATTAAGGCAACCATCGAGGCATTAGGCAACAATTCAAGGCGACAAGCACAATCGAGGCATCAATTCAACCATTCATGGCAACAGGCAACTATTTTGAGGCAACCAGACAATTCCGAGGCAACACAACTGAGATTGAAGCAGCATACCACAAAATCCCTGCATTGGATCGACAAACAACCCAGATCTTACGGGTTGAAGGTACCGAGATTTTTTTTTAGCTACTTCAGTTCAAATTCTTCCTGCATTGTTGCAATTGTGAATCTGGACAAGGAGGAAGGTAGAGGCATCAGGAAAATATTAATTCAAAATTGGGAAATCAAAGTATAATAGATTCCATTATAACCCAAAAGATCCATACCTCATTGAGATGGCGGATGGAACCAGACTTAAGGAGATGAGTGAGCATATTAAGATTTTGGAGGAGAAGATATAGTCAATTCCAACTGAGTGCCATACCATTATAGAGAGTAGTTTGCAGCAGTTTGGAACTGAGTATAACCAGAAACTGGGAACCCTAGTGCAGCAGTTAGGCATTGGGGCAACAAAGGTTTGAGGCTCAACAGTTGGAGGCAGTGCGAAGACATGAGCAGTTCATGAAAATATTGGGAGCTCAGGCTACTTCCCACAGAAATGAGCCATTTCCCTCTATTCAGATTAAAGAGAGTAGATCAGGGGGACAAGAAATTCCTGGCACTAGTGCTAAATTTCCCTATAGACAGGACAAAGGCAAGGGGGTGTTGCCAAACCCTCATGTAAGTACAGAAAATCTAGTCCAACAAAACAATCCAAGACAGCATCACTACATTCCATATCCGAAATTGGATTTCCCTTCATTTGGGGGTGAAGAGCCAAGGGAATGGCTAAGTAAAAGCGAACAATTCTTTAAGCTCTATCAGATCTCAGAAGAGCAGTGGGTGGAGGTGGCAACTATGCACCTTACTGGCAAAGCACATAAGTGGAAGGAAGGGTACATGATTGATAAACCGGAGCTAGAATGGGCAGAGTTCGCAGAAGCTATTTGTAGAAGGTTTGATGGAGCCTCAATTAAAAAATTAGTAAGAGAGTTCAACAAATTAGAGCAAACTGCAAGTGTGGAGGTATATCAAGAAAAATTTGAAGATTTAAGAATGAGAATGTTATATCTCAATCCTACCTTGAGTGAAGATCACTTTATTCAAAGTTACATTAGTGGACTTAAAGAGGAGTTGGTGCCATTTATAGATTTATCCAATCCTACTTCCTTGGAAGAAGTATATGAGCAAGCCAAGTTGCATGAGCAAGCTCTTGCAATCATGTGGAAGAAGCACAGGTTTACTAGTAGAACTGGGAGTGGACAGTCATGGGGCAATCAAGGTTATAAAACTTACAATCAGAAACCCAAATCAGGTAGTGGGGAAATCAACAAATCAGTCACCCCAAAAGGTGTTGCTTGGCAACCTGCAATCAGCAAGCAAGTGATAGAGCAGAGGAGAGCGGCAGGATTGTGTTTCAAATGTGGGGATAAGTATTTCCAAGGCCATCAATGCCAAGGAAAAACTCTTAACCATATTGTAAGTGAAACAAAAGTAGTGGAGGTGTTTGATGAGGGGATGATTCAAGAAGAAGGAATCGAAGATGAGGAGCAGTCTGAACCAGAAGAATTGGGCATTTCTGTTCATGCCTTAAGTGGTGAAGTTCCTCAAGAGACTATTAAGGTGCAAGGGGAACTAAGAGGTAAACCATTGGTGATACTTATTGATACAGGGAGTACCCACAGTTTTATTGATTTTCAAATAGCAAAAGAATTAAAGGCCAATATGGTAGCAACAGCACCTCTCATTGTTACTGTGGCTAATGGCCACAAGGTGCTTTGCAAGTTGAAGTGCCCGGAGTTCCAGTGGATGATGCATGGGGAGCAGTATCAAGCAGACCTTAGGGTTATTCGATTGGATGGTTCTAGCATAATCTTAGGCATAGATTGGCTGAAAAGGTATGGCAAGGTCACTTTTGACTATTCTAATAACTCAGTCACTGCAAGGAAGGAAAACATATCACTGTGGAGGGTATCACAGAGGGAGCTAGACTTAAAGCAATTGGAGCTAAGTAATGGATCAAGGCAGGAATGCAGGGTCACTGTTGTGCAATTGCTCAGCTCAAGGATAATTCTTTAAAGAAGGAGGACCCCATTCCCAGAGAGATAGAAGAGGTATTGGAACAGCACTCCAATATATTCCAAGAACCTAAAGGGTTACCTCCTAAAAGAGATCAAGATCACAAAATTCCATTACAGCCGGGGGTACAACCAGTTAATATGAGGCCTTATAGACATAGCCACGAGCAGAAGGGTGAAGTGGAAAAACAGGTGGTGGAATTGCTCAAGTCAAACTTTATTCGCAAAAGCACCAGTCCTTATGCTTCCCCTGTACTTTTGGTGAAGAAAAAAGATCAAAGCTGGAGAATGTGTGTGGATTACCGACAATTGAATCGAGCCACGATTAAGGATAAGTATCCTATTCCCATTATCGATGATTTATTGGATGAATTGGAGGGTTCTAAATGGTTTTCTAAGGTGGATTTAAGATCGGGGTATCATCAAATTAGAATGTATGATAGAGATGTGGAGAAGACAGCCTTTAGAACTCATGCGGGGCATTATGAGTTTCTAGTCATGCCTTTTGGGCTAACTAATGCCCCCGCGACGTTCCAATCCTTGATGAATGAAATTTTCTACACTCATCTCAGGAAATTTGTGCTAGTATTTTTTGATGACATCCTAATATACAGTAAGAGCTTAGAAGAACATGTCTGCCACTTAAGAACAGTGTTGAAGCTATTGGAAGAGCATCAATTGTTAGCCAAAAGAAGCAAATGTTATTTTGGGCAAAGTAAAGTGGAGTATTTGGGTCACATCATATCATCAGAGGGGGTAGCCACTGACCCTAGCAAGATCGAACCTATGGTAAAATGGCCCAGACCCACCACTGTGAAGGAGCTCAGAGGATTCCTTGGACTCACAGGATATTATCGCAAGTTTGTTAAAGGATATGGGGCAATCAGCAAACCACTGACTGAACTTCTCAAGAGGGATAATTTCCAGTGGAGTGGGGAGGCTCAAGGGGCCTTTGATAAACTTAAGAAGGCAATAGTTACTGCTCCTGTGTTAGCAATGCCAGATTTTGGCAAACCTTTTGTGGTGGAAGTAGATGCAAGTGAGAGGGGAATGGGAGCTGTGCTTTCACAAGAGGGGAAGCCATTGGCTTATCTCAGTAAGGCAATCAGCCCAAGGAATTTGGGGCTATCTACGTATGAAAAGGAATTCCTGGCTATACTACTAGCTGTGAATAAGTGGAAACACTATCTTAGTCCTCAACCCTTCATCATTAAAACAGATCATGAAAGCCTGAAATACCTGCTGGAGCAAAAGATCACTACTGCAGTCCAACAGAAAGGAATGCTCAAGTTAATGGGTTTAGAGTATAGTATCATGTACAGGAAAGGGAAGGAGAATCTGGCTGCTGATGCCTTATCCAGGGTCATACCTGAGAGGGGCAACAGCCTAGCCATATCTACTTCCATTCCTGTGTGGATAGAGGAGGTAAAGGAGAGTTATAAAGATGATCCCCAGGCTCAACAACTACTGAAAGATACCTTGCTACCCCAGGATTCTCCAGGAAATTATAGTCAACAACAGGGCCTCTTGAGATATAAAGATAGATTATATGTGGGGTGCAGTGGCCAGTTAAGGGAAACTATGCTAGATCAACTACACTCAACTGCAGTAGGGGGGCATTCTGGTATTGATAATACCTATCGCAGAATTAAACAGCATTTTTACTGGCCGGGATTAAAAAAAGATGTGGAGAGAAAGGTTAAAGCCTGCGAGGTGTGTATCAAAAATAAGGTGGAGGGAATTCCATATGCTGGCCTACTACAGCCACTGCCTATACCCACTGAAGCTTGGCAAATGGTGAGTATGGATTTTATTGAGGCTCTTCCTAAATCTGAACATAAAGACACAATCTTGGTGGTAGTGGATAAGCTCACTAAGTATGCTCACTTCATACCTTTAGCTCATCCTTATACAGCTCTAACTGTTGCAAAGGCTTTCATGGACTCGGTATACAAATTACATGGAATGCCAAATGGAATCATTTCAGACAGTGATAAAGTGTTTACCAGTGAATTTTGGAAGGATCTGTTCAAACTCTCAGGGGTTAAGCTGTGTATGAGCAGTGCCTATCATCCCCAAACTGATGGCCAGACCGAACGAGTGAATCGGTGCTTAGAGACCTATCTACGTTGCATGTGTTCAGAGCACCCTCATACCTGGGTGAAATGGATAGCTCTAGCTGAATGGTGGTACAACTCTAACTATCACTCCTCTTTGGGAACAACTCCGTTTGAGGCCCTTTATGGTTACAAACCCCCGAATCCCTCTAAAGTCCTCTTGGGGAGAGACATTAATCCTACAGCTAAGGAGTGGAAAAAGAATCGAGAAGATGTAATGCAAGGGCTGAGGAGTCGACTGCTAGAAGCCCAAAACAGAATGAAACAGAATGCAGATAGAAGGAGAGTGGATAAGGAGTATCAGGTGGGGGAGAAAGTATACCTCAAATTGCAACCTTACGGTCAAAGCAGTATCGCCATCCGAAGAAATTTGAAGCTCGCTTCTAAGTACTTTGGCCCGTATGAGATAGTGCAACGAGTGGGGCCAGTAGCTTACCGTTTACAATTACCTGAGCATGCTAGGATTCATCCTGTGTTCCATGTCTCACAGCTGAAAAAAGGGGTGCCAACATCTGAACCCCAACCGGTAGAGGAGCTCCAGGTGAGTGACGAAGGCCAGCTGTTAACCCAGCCGGAACGGGTTTTGGAGAGGAGGTTGTTAAAGAGAGGAAATCAAGCCGTCACACAGGTCTTGGTTAAATGGTGTAATTTGGGCCCGGAGAAAGCTTCATGGGAGGACTACAATGAGATGAAGGCCAAATATCCATCTTTTGATCCTTGAGGTCAAGGATGTTTCCATGGGGGGTGGGATGTAACAACCTTGGTTTCGTATCGGTAGGAGGAGTAGAGAAGAGTGGTAGGGAGGAGAAGGAGAGGATTGCAGAAGTAGGTGAGGTCCGGGTTACCTGGAGAAGAAGAGTAACCTTGGTTGAGTTGAGCTATACCGAGTAGGGAAGGTGCGACGCAGCTGTCAGGTTCTGGAGAATTCCAACGGGTCGGGCGGAGGTGAGATGAATGGGAGGATCCGGTAGCAGTGGAGATGGGAGTTGTAGCTCGGGCTCACAATGGGCCCTGAAGGATCCAGAACAGCCAGGGAGGCCCAGATACATTTGCCATTTATGCATTTTAGTACTCAATTAGAGTTTAATTACAATTCAGTCCAACATAGGATCATATAAATAGTAACTGTGATAACTAACAAAATAACGAACAATTTTGAATCTACAACTACTTCTCTTCCAATTTCTCTCTCTCTTTCTCTCTCTTCCCCTTCCTCCTCTCTGTTCTCCTCTCCCTCATTCACCTCCAGATCAAGCAGATCAGGCACCAGATCCTCAATTCCACATTGGAACGATCTATTGATCGGATCCAAGACCCCATCATCCTCACCATCTCGGATCTCAGAGCATTTTCGTCATAGATCGGCGATGGATCGTCAGGAGAGATGATCATCATCCTCACCGCCATGCCTAATCTCTGCTCGTAGCTTCACCGATTGGCTGCGGATGAGTCTGATCGTTACAATATTTATTAATAATTAATAACTAATGAAATTTGCATGCGATATGGTAAAAAATATGTAACTTAATTAATGTAAGTGCAGCGTAAAGTCCTTAGTTTCAATAAATATTCAGTTTAATATAATATTAGTATCAAATGAAAATAATTAAAAATTATATAAAGTTAATAAAAAAAAAAAATTAAGGGTATTTGAAAACAACATGTGTTCAGCACGTATGCGTACATCTTAATCTTTATGAAGCATAAGCATGGAAAAGAAAAACAACAATTAGTAGAACTAACAATAGTTGTTACTTCCGGTTGCATCTCTAATAATAAAATGCATGTATATACTTTTATTACTAAATAAATATTAAGTACTGGAGCAAAACTCAAACATATAAATTTAAAAAAATAATAATTAAATAGTAGCATGTTCTTGGAATGTAACTTAAAGTATACAAATAAGACAACCGAATCTCAATCAACATTAAAAAAAAAAAAGAAAATTCAATATGAAGGGACGATTTCTTCCAAAAGAGTCCTAAAAAATCGGTTCTCTGCCACAAATTAAAACTTTTTAATATTATTTATATAGTGATTGAGTGGTCTCAAATACACTTGATGTTTGTTATCATACTTAGTCAAATTTTAGATCATTTGAATTGCAAATAAAATATAAAAAATTACATAATTTACTTTACAAAAAAATTATGAGTTTTAGATCAAATTTAACATTACTTCCCATTGAAATATTCTTATTCGATCATCTCTACAAAACTCCTATTTTAGCGGATTATGATTCTTGAAGAAAAAGTGATCCTCGCAAGGTGGGAGAAACTTTGTACAACACAACGCTAACACTGAAGTCTTAAAAATTTGAATAAGCCTTACTATTTGCCTTGCAATTAATTCTTGCTGTATTCTCCTTATGTTGAATATTTTGTAATTCAAACATGGTTTTGAACGAAAATATCAATTTTCATCTTTCTAGAATAAATTAGAATAAGACTAAAATAATTGTTCCATATTTTTTTCTGGAATATATTTTCCAAACAAGTTTGGTTATGAACGAAAATATCAATTTTCAGTTTTTAGAATAAGTTGGAATAAGGCTGAAATTATTCTTCCATAATTTTCTAAGCATGTTTTGGAGATTAATTAGGTGCTTTATTTACTTACATCAAGTGCTTTATTTACTTAGATTAATTAGGTGCTTTATTTACTATCATAAGATCTAATAGGCCAAGCATTATTCTAAGTATGTTTTGGAGAAAATACTTTTCGTATTAGTTTTTTTTTTTTTTTCTTCTTGTGATTGTTGTAGAATTAATGCTTTTTTTTAGGTTGTTAAAGATAATTGCTTATCTTATACCTTTTCCTTTAGATTAGTGTTACTTGAATTATCTGCAAGCATTTTAAATAGTGATGGTGTGAGAGTACAAATTTATGTATACTTTTTCATTTTATTTCTTTATTAATGAACTGTGTGCTTAGAAAATTATGTTGGGCTCTACAAGAAAATACAATTCTGTGCTTTACAGGAAAAAAAAAAAAAAACAGTTCATATATGAAATACAACATTGGACCAAAAAACCTTTTCTTGCATGAAAAATTAAATAATTAAAGAGCTTGTGTACTACCATGGGATCGACTAAAACAGTTGCATGGTTAATTTATGTCACAATTTAAACTGATTTTGTTTCGAATGGATGATAAAATCACATAAATAAAAAACCTGTTCTTGTAGATCGAGCATCCAAATAAAAATTATATAGGATAATGCTATTCATCACATACTCTGTAGTATATTAACATTATAAAAATGTTTAAAAAATTTAATAAAAAAATAATATAAGTATTTTCAGAATTTTTTTTAATATTTTAGTTAATAATAATAATAAAAAAATCAAACGGCTTATATTTTCAACTTTTTATTTTAGATGTTTAAATTGATTAGTCAAAAAAATCAACGTAAATAACATATCTTTTTTATGTTCGAGAATGATCCTCTCACATGTGACAAACTAATAAGTGTCTAGATCGTTATGCATTTAAAAGCAGAAAAGTAATCGTGCTTCTAAGTTATATTTATAAATTTAATTTAAAATATTTAAAATAATTTAAAAATAAATTTTATTATTTTTAAATATTATATAAATAAAAATATTTAAAATTAATAATTTTAATTATTATGATGAGCTATTTATAAACTAAATAATATAGACATATTTAAATATCGTAAAATTTCAATAATTTTTTTTAATAACATAAAAAGTAAAATTAATATATTTTGATTAAAAAATTTAATATCATATCAAGAGAGAAGAGCTTTCTTTGCTAAGTTGTATATTTCTATTAATAAATTTAAAATTTTAGAAACTTCAAACATACTAGGGAGATAAATAACTCATTGTTAATCCTCTGCTGGCTTTAGTTAATTTTTCGAAACAAATAACTCAATGATATAAAATAAAAAATTTATATGCTGAAACAAAAACAAATCTCAAAAATGTTTTGAAAAATGCTACTTGTACACCCCTAAAGAGGGTGTACATCACACATCCCATCCATCCAATAGGTAAAATGTGGTGAGGGGTCACTTCACACTTTGTAAGTATGAAGTGACCCTCCCATCCTTAGATGGGTGGGTGTAAGATGTACACCCCCATTGGGGGTGTACATATAGCATTGCTCAAATGTTTTTTATTAAATACTGAAAGAGAAGAAAAGACACAGAAAATTTTTTTAAATTTTATATTTCTCTGTCAAACTCCGTTCTCTTCTTTCTCCAAATCTTTCAAGAACTCATGGAACGCGGCGGTCGACGGGCCCCCCTCATCGTGCGCAGCCGCAGCCTTCTCCTTGAGCTCCGCAGCACGCGCACGGAGCTTGGCGCCCTCCTCAGTCTCCATCACCAGCCTAACCTTCTTCTCCACCTCCTCCGCTCCGACGAGCTCCTCATCGTACCCCTCCACGGCGACCCCCACGCCGATATTCTCGACCAGGAACACCTTGTTCATCCGCTGCTCCGCGTAGAGGGGCCAGCACACGAGGGGCACTCCCGCGGTGATGGCCTCGAGCGATGAGTTCCACCCGCAGTGGCTCATGAACGCGCCCACCGCGGCGTGGCGCAGCACCTCCACCTGCGGCGCCCACGACGGGACCACGAGACCCCGCCCTGCGGTCCGGTCCAGGAACCCCTCCGGGAGCAGCGCGCCCAGGTTCGGCTCGGGCCGCCGCTCGAACGCCTTGGACCGGTCCGGGTCCGGGGGGCTCCGCACCACCCACAGGAACCTGTGCCCGCTCCGCTCCAGCCCCAGAGCCGTCTCCTTCAGCTGCTCCGCCGAGAACGCGCCCACGCTCCCGAAGCAGAGGAACACCACGCTCCGCTCCGGCTGGGCGTCGAGCCACGCGAGGCACGCGTGCCGCTCCTCCTCTTCGGCTCCTTCTTTCTTGGTTTTCTCGAGCCCTCCGGTGACGAGGGGGCCGACGCAGTAGGTGGGGGGCAGGGAGCCCCCCGGGAGGGGGAGCCCGTCGCGGAGGGCGCGCACGGGGCCGGACTCGAGCGCCTCGAATGTGTTTATGAGGATGCCCCGGGAGTTGGGTAGGCGCCCGAAGCGGTGGACGAGGGCTCTGTAGGAGTCGGAGTTGAAGTCCAACAGGTGCTGGGGCATGTCGCAGGCGGGGATGGGCCTCACGCCCGGGAAGTGGACCGGGGCTCGTCCGAGATCCTTGAAGCTGGTAGCGGCGGCGGGGTCGTCCTGGTGGAGGTGGGGGAGGTGGAGGAACACGGCGAGGTTGGCGGCGCTAGTGGCGAAGAAGAAGTAGGCGGGAAGTGCGAGCTCGGTGGCGACGTCGAGCGCGTCGGTGCAGAAGAAGTCGAGGACGAGTGCGCAGGGCGGAGGTGAGAGGGAGCGGAGGAGGGTGCTGAGGCTGGCGTTGTTGAGGCGGAGCACGTCGATCATCTGCATGACAGGCTCGTGACCCGGCTGGGGAGGGGTGTAGGCGACGCGGGGGAGGAGGTGGAAGGAGATCGGGGAGGCCGGGTCGGAGGAGGTGATGCGCGAGATCACGGGGGCCATGGATGGGGCCGAGGGAAAGGGAGACTCCACGGCCACCACGGCCACAGAGGCGTAGCCGCGGCGGGCGAAGAGCTTCGCCAGCTCCATCATAGGCGTGAGGTGCCCCACCCCCATGCCCGGATACAACACCACCGTCTCCTTCATTGCCTCCCCTACGTAGCTAGAACTCCTGCTCCTAAATTCTAATTAAGGTACCCACTGTTGCTCTTTAAAGGCGAATAGAATAGAATATTATTATTACTAGTTTGCCTCGACCGAGAGTTGAAATATGTGGGAGAAAGGAGTGTTTATTTATAGAGCGATGCTACTTTATGGTTCTATTCCGGATATGAGATATATATCCTACAAAATTTAAGAATATATATATATTTTTTAGTTATTTCGAAATTATAAATAAAATTTAATTTATTTTAAAATAAATGAAATATAAAATTGGTTAGTAAGTAATTTTTTTTTTTTGAAATGTATTATTACTAGTTTTTTATGAAAAATTTTAAGTGTATATTTTTGGATAAATGTATATCTTACATTCCCATCCTATTTAAGGATGGGTGAATTTCATCCATCACTTAAAGTGATGGATGGAGATGTTTTCATTCTTGAATGAATGAGGATATAAGATGTACACCTATCCAAGATGGTATAGATAGTATGTAAATCATATATATTTCTAATATATTAATATATTTTATCTGTTTGAATATATATATATAAAGGAGGGTTAGATTGTGGAATCAAACATCATATTATTAAAAATAATTTATTATATTTAATGAATAATTATCATAAAGAACGACTTTACTTATAACAGTATAATATCCAAATTTTATATAGAGAGAGAGAGTTGAGTTCGAATGTTATAAGTAGCAAACGAATTTCATTTCTATTCATTTATTTTCGATGATTGAATTTCAAAATCGACGGTCGGTAATGTTGAATATAATCTTAATAACAGAAAATCTTTTCAAATTAAATTTTAAATTTTTTTCGATATTATTGATCTAATGATCAAAAAATTATAAAATTTATAATTTTAATAATAGATATAAATTTTTTGTTAGTTTAATAGTATAAAAAATTTTAGATTAATTAAATTTTATTTATAAAATTTTTTAAACTACTCAAAATAAGATCTATATTTTTTATTTTGATTAAAAAATTTCTATCATCACTTTTGGAAAAATATTTATTTTCAGCCGTTCATTTTTATACCCGGTTGATGGACAATAAAATAATATAAAAAGAATATGAACTTAATTTTTAAATAGTTTAAGTGGTTAGGATATGAATTTAATTTTTAAATAATTTAAGTGGTTTAAATTATATCTAAAAATAACTATACTATTAGTTAAATAGTCCAAAATATTTAAACTAAATTGTTATTAATAATATTCATGTCTCTTATATATTTAATCGCAATTCTAATCACAATATATATAGAAAGAGAGTAGAGTCTATATTATTTTAAAAGTCCAAACACATTAATGTTTATAAATTTTTTAGCATTAAATTTGTATGGAAATTTATATTTTTTACTTTATATTTTACTTTATTTTTTTTTTGTTTAGTTAATTTTACAAATACACAAATTCTAATATAAATTCAATAATAAAAAATTTATAAATATAATTATATTTATGATTTTAAAAGTATATAAGCAAAATTTGGTCCACTCACGGCCGAGCGTAAGCGATGACGACAAGGTACAGAGTACACAGCGATTAACGGTGGCTCTGCGATAAGCTCTAAATTCTAATACATTGCTATCCTAATACTTGAGAAGCAAGGAATTATCAATATTTTAATCGATATTTTGTAAATTAGAATAACATGAGAACAAATTTCTCAGATTAATTGAAAATTAATGTCATTCAATATTATCAATAATATATAGAGAAGTACTTCTACACATTTTCTTTTCATTATTTTTCAGTCTGTTCACACCGATAACACTAAGTTAGATTTGAATTCAGTAATGGCGGCTTATTCGATACCTTAGAATTAGACATTTTGATTCAAGAATATTTGCCAGCACCCGGTGCATAGGAATCTCTGTGTGCGCCCCCACATTCATCTATTAGCCGGACTTATAATTCAACCATTCAATTAAATTTGAAATGTATAAATGTTTCAATTCCATATTATTTGTATATATATTAAATTGTAAGATTATATGCAAGCTAATGAAATTATGACTTAGATTTACCTTATGAACTTAGTGCAACCTACAATCTACTTGCAGATAATCTACTGTAGCTGAACGTGACAATGTATGGAGACCCATCAACTCTAGGCGATTTTGAAATTAATTCCATAACTAATTTTCTTTGATTAAGATTTCTCACTTTTTAAAATTTCAATAAATTCATAGTTAATTTAAATATTATCAAATTTTATAATTTTATTAGTTACTAATTCTCAATTAGTTTGGTTTTATTTGCTAAAAATAATTAAAATCATTTTATTTGATAAAATAACTAACAAATTTGGCGTAATTTTTAATTATTTTTTAGATGATAAAACTATATATTTATTAATAATTAATAACTAATGAAATTTGCATGTGATATGGCAGAAAATATGTAACTTAACTAATGTAAGTGCAGCGTAAAATCGTTAGTTTCAATAGATATTCAGTTTAATATAATATTAGTGTCAAATAAAAGTAATTAAAAATTATATAAAGTTAATAAAAAAAAATTTAAGGGTATTTGAAAACAACATATGTTCAGCACGTATGCCTACGTCTTAATCTTTATGAAGCATAAGCATGGAAAAGAAAAACGCCAATTAGTAGAACTACCAATAGTTGTTACTTCCGGTTGCATCTCTAATAATGTCAACGGTCAAAATGCATGTATATACTTTTATTACTAAATAAATATTAAGTACTGGAGCAAAACTCAAACATATAAATTTTAAAAAATAATAATTAAATAGTAGCATGTTCTTGGAATGTAACTTAAACTATACAAATAAGACAAACGAATCTCAATCAACATTAAAAAAAAAGAAGAAAATTCAATACGAAGGGACGATTTTTTCCAAAAAGAGTCCTAACAAATCGGATCTCTTTCACAAATTAAAATTTTTTAATATTATATAAAGAGTCCTAGAAAATTGGATCTCTGCCACAAATTAAAACTTTTCAACATTATTTATATAGTGATTGAGTGGTCTCAGATACACTTGATGTTCGTTATCATACGTACTGGAATTTTAGACCATTTGAATTACAAATAAAACATAAAAAATTACATAATTTACTTTACAAAAAAATTATGAGTTTTAGATCAAATTTAATATTACTTCCGGTTGAAATATTCTTATTCGATCATCTCTACAAAACTTCTATTTTAGCGGATTATGATTCTTGAAGAAAAAGTGATCCTCGCAAGGTGGGAGAAACTTTGTACAAAGCAATACTGACACTGAAGCCTTAAAAATTTGAATAAGTCTTACTATTTGCCTTGTAATTAATTCTTGCCCTATTCTCCTTATGTTGAATGTTTTGTAATTCAAACATGGTTTTGAACGGAAATATCAATTTTCATCTTTCTAGAATAAATTAGAATAAGACTAAAATAATTGTTCCATATTTTTCTCTGGAATATATTTTCCAAACAAGTTTGGTTATGAACGAAAATATCAATTTTCAGTTTTTAAAGTAAGTTGGAATAAAGCTGAAATTATTGTTCTATATTTTTTTCTGAAATAAGGTTGAAATTAATTAAAATAAATATAATTTTAATTATTATATTAACTTTTAAATTAATATAATATTTTGATTAATTTAATTAATTAATTAATTAATTAAATTATTTATTAATAATACTCATTATTATTAATTATTTTATCAATTAATATTTAGAATTATCTAGCAATACTTAATTAAATAATTTAAATTATTATTTAATTAATATTTTTATATTAATTAATCAAATAATATATATTATTATTTTAAAATTATAATTATTTTTATTTTTACTATTTTAATCTAACTATGCAAACGTTATTTTTTTATTCTAAAAAATAATTCAATTTTTATCCAATCGTAAAATTAATCTTATTCTTTCTTATTCATGAATTTATATATATCTCTGAAATAAACCGTTCTAATTTATATATGAATCAAAGATAGCCACGTGGCTAGCTTACTACAACGATTGTTATGATATGTCTATTTTTTTCTATTTTAGAATGAAAAAGGTTATAATTAATGGAATTGATAAAATTAGAAACTTAGCATGTATATTTAACTCTATTAACATGAAATTATGTAATCTGATGTTCCATGATTCATGACTCATGGGGATCCTATAAATATATACTTCATTATATTAACATGAAGTTATGTAATCTGATGTTTCACTAAAATTAATATTTGAGCAAATTGATCCTTTTACTAGAGTAGGATTTTACAGTGGATAGATTAATTAGATGCTTTATTTACTATCATAAGATCTAATAGGCCAAGCATTATTTTAAGCATGTTTTGGAGAAAATACTTTTCGTATTAGTATTTTTTTTTTTTGTTTTTGTGATTGTTGTAGAATTAATGCTTTTTTTTTAGGTTGTTAAAGATAATTGCTTATCTTATACCTTTTCCTTTAGATTAATGTTACTTGAATTATCTGCAAGCATTTTAAATAGTGATGGTGTGAGAGTACAAATTTATGCAAAGTATACTTTCTCATTTTATTTCTTTATTAATGAACTGTGTGCTTAGAAAATTATGTTGGGCTCTATAAGAAAATAAAAAGAATTCAATGCTGTGCTTTACAGCGAAAAAAAAAAAAAAAAAAAAAAAAAAAAAAAAAAAAAAAAAAAAAACAGTTCATATATGAAATACAACATTGGACCAAAAAACCTTTTCTTGCATGAAAAATTTAATAAAGAGCTTGTGTACTACCATGGGATCGACTAAAACAGTTGCATGGTTAATTTATGTCACAATTTAAACTGATTTTGTTTCGAATGGATGATAAAATCACATAAATAAAAAACCTGTTCTTATAGATCAAGCATCCAAATAAAAATTATATAGGATAATGCTATTCATCACATACTCTGTAGTATATTAACATTATAAAAATGTTAAAAAAATTTAATAAGAAAATAATATAAGTATTTTTAGAATTTTTTTTATATATTTTAGTTAATAATAATAATAATAATAAAATCAAACGTCTTATATTTTTAATTTTTATTTTAGATGTCTAAATTGATTAGTCAAAAAAACCAATGTAAATAACAGATCTTTCCTCTCACATGTGACAGACAAAGTGTCTAGATTATTATGCTTTTAAAAGCAGAAAAGTAATCGTGTTTATAAGTTATTTTTATAAATTTAATTTAAAATATTTAAAATAATTTAAAAATAAATTTTATTATTTTTAAATATTATATAAATAAAAATATTTAAAATTAATAATTTTAATTATTATGATGAGCTATTTATAAACTAAATAATACAGATATATTTAAATATCGTAAAATTTCAATAATTTTTTTTTATAACATAAAAAGTAAAATTAATATATTTTGATTAAAAAATTTAATATCATATCAAGAGAGAAGAGCTTTCTTTGCTACGTTGTATATTTCTATTGATAAATTTAAAATTTTAGAAACTTCAAACATACTAGGGAGATAAATAACTCATTGTTAATCTTCTGCTGGCTTTAGTTAATTTTTCGAAACAAATAACTCAATGATATAAAATAAAAAAATTATATGCTGAAACAAAAACAAATCTCAAAAATGTTTTTTATTAAATACAGAAAAAAAATAAAAGACACAGAAATTTTTTTAAAATTTTATATTTCTCCGTCAAACTCCGTTCTCTTCTTTCTCCAAATCTTTCCAGAACTCATGGAACGCGGCGGTCGACGGGCCCCCCTCATCGTGCGCAGCCGCAGCCTTCTCCTTAAGCTCCGCAGCGCGCGCCGGAGCTTGGCGCCCTCCTCAGTCTCCATCACCAGCCTCACCTTCCTCTCCACCTCCTCCGCTCCGACGAGCTCCTCATCGTACCCCTCCACGGCGACCCCCACGCCGATATTCTCAACCAGGAACACCTTGTTCATCCGCTGCTCCGCGTAGAGGGGCCAGCACACGAGGGGCACTCCCGCGGTGATGGCCTCGAGCGATGAGTTCCACCCGCAGTGGCTCACGAACGCGCCCACCGCGGCGTGGCGCAGCACCTCCACCTGCGGCGCCCACGACGGGACCACGAGACCCCGCCCCGCGGTCCGGTCCAGGAACCCCTCCGGGAGCAGCGCGCTCAGGTTCGGCTCGGGCCGCCGCTCGAAAGCCTTGGACCGGTCCGGGTCCGGGGGGCTCCGCACCACCCACAGGAACCTGTGCCCGCTCCGCTCCAGCCCCAAAGCCGTCTCCTTCAGCTGCTCCGCCGAGAACGCGCCCCCGCTCCCGAAGCAGAGGAACACCACGCTCCGCTCCGGCTGGGCGTCGAGCCACGCGAGGCACGCGTGCCGCTCCTCCTCTTCGGCTCCTTCTTTCTTGGTTTTCTCGAGCCTCCGGTGACGAGGGGGCCGACGCAGTAGGTGGGGGGCATGGAGCCCCGGGGAGGGGGAGCCCGTCGCGTAGGGCGCGCGCGGGGCCGGGCTCGAGCGCCTCGAACGTGTTTATGAGGATGCCCCGGGAGTTGGGTAGGCGCCCGAAGCAGTGGACGACGGCGTTGTACGTGTTGGAGCCGCTGTCGGACAGGACCTGGGGCATGTCGCAGGCGGGGATGGGCCTCACGCCCGGGAAGTGGACGGGGGCTCGGCCGAGGTCTTTGAAACTGGAATTGGCGGCGGTGTCGTCCTGGCGGAGGTGGGGAAGGTGGAGGTACACGGCGAGGTTGGCGGCGCTGGTGGTGAAGAAGATGTAGGCGGGGAGTGCGAGCTCGGCGGCGACGTCGAGCGCGTCGGTGCAGAAGAAGTCGAGGACGAGTGCGCGGGGCGGAGGGGAGAGGGAGCGGAGGAGGGAGCGGAGGCTGGCGTTGTTGAGGCGGAGCACGTCGAACATCTGCACGATGGGGTCGAGGCCCGGCTGGGGAGGGGTGTAGGCGACGCGGGGGAGGAGGTGGAAGGAGATCGGGGAGGCCGGGTCGGAGGAGGTGATGCGCGAGATCACGGGGGCCATGGATGGGGCCGTGGGGAAGGGAGACTCCACGGCCACCACGGCCACGGAGGCGAAGCCGCGGCGGACGAAGAGCTTCGCGAGCTCCATCATGGGCGTGAGGTGCCCCACCCCAATGCCCGGATACAACACCACCGTCTCCTTCATTGCCTCCCCTACGTAGCTAGAACTCCTGCTCCTAAATTCTAATTAAGGTACCCACTGTTGCTCTTTAATGGCGAATAGAATAGAATATTATTATTACGCTTCGATCTAGAGTGGAAAGATGTGGGAGATGAGGAGTGTTTATTTATAGCAAGAGTTGTTAGTAAGTAAATTATATACATTTTGGGATATATTAATATATTTTATGTGTTAGATTTTATACGGGTGCAGTTAAGTTTCACTCCTTAATTAATTAAAATATAAATAATAAAAAATTTTACAGCATCATATATTTATTTTTATTATATATATATATATATATATATATATATATATATATATATTATTTTTTAATTAATTAAAATTTTAGATGATCAATATTTTTTAAAAAATTTAATAGTATTAATTATTTACTTATACCGATAATATCTCAGCGTGTTCTATATAGAATTAGATCCCACCGACGTCCGTGCGTAAGTGATGACGACGGGCTACACAGCAATTAACGTGCCTCTCCAATAAGCTCTAAATTATATAATGCATTGCCCTAAATTTTAATACTTGAGAGGCAAGCAATTACATATTCTCCTTTTCATTGCAATTTTACGTTATTAAAAATAATTTATGAATAAGTAAAGTTCACCACCTGTAAATAAAAGAAAAAAAAGACAATGGGGGCAGTTGTCAAAATTTGGCCTCTCCCGTGTCCGAGCGTAAGCGATGACGACGGGCTCTCTAAATTCTAATGCATTGCTCTAAACTCTCAATTACATGTTCTCCTTTTCACTGCAATTTTACAACCTCTTTCACGCTTGGAAAGTATTTCTTATTAATATTACAGACCCAAAATACAGTAAAATATATTTAAATTTAATTATTATTATTATTAGTATCAGGATGCTTTTATATCTAAATTTTTTTTTTTTTTTTTTTTTTCGATATGGGACTGTTGATATATCACGTTTTATTTACATCCCTGCGGAACGGCGAGAAGAAACCGTACACAGGCCTCACATTAATTTAATTAAGAAAATTTTAGTTTTTAATTTAATAAAAAATTTGTGTGTTTTTGGTACCGGCATCGAAATGAAAATGAGGACGACGAAGAAGAGCTGTATGAGAAAGCGCACCCTCGCGGGGCGGAGACAAGACAAGCCGCCTCTATCTCTGCCTCCGCCGCTCTCTTCTTCGACGTCGTCGCGCTCTTCTCCACCTCCACCACCCGCCACTACAAGAAAAAGGGCATGTAGAGGCGGTTGCGTAGAGGCGGTTGTTGCAACCGCCTTTATGTTCTACCATAGAGACGTCGTAGAGGCGGTTTGGCACAACCGCCTCTACATGAAAAAAAAAAACAAAATTTAATTTTTTTTCCCCTTTTTTTTTCTTTTATCCTAAGAAGCCCTAATTTTTTTCCCCCCAACTTTTTCCCCAAAAAACCATCTCCTCCTCCCACAGACCACCCAATCTTCCCTCTCCGTGCGGAATCCCCGGCCGGCGTGTGGCCCCTCTTCATCGGCGGCTAAAGTATGGCCACCCCCCCTCCCCAGCCCACCCCGCTGCAGCTGCCCGCCCCGCCCCCTAGCGCGACCCCCCCGCGCGACTCCCCCGCAGCCCCCGCGCGACCCCCCCTCAGACCCCGCAGCCCCACCCCCTGCAGCTGGCCCAGCCCCCGCGCGACCCCCCCGAGCGACCCCCCTGCGCGACTACCCCGCAGCCCCTCCCCTCCCCCCCCCCACCCCCCCCCCCCCCCCCCCCCCCCCCCCCCCCCCCCGCGCGACTCCCCCGCAGCCCCCATGCGACCCCCCGCAGCCCCGCAGCCCACCCGCTGCAGCCGCCCGCAGCCCCCGCGCGACCCCCCCCGCGCGACTCCCTCGCAGCCCCCGCGCGACCCCCCCGCAGCCCCGCAGCCCACCCCGCTGCAGCCGCCCGCATCCCCCCGTGTGACCCCCCTGTGCGACCTCCCCGCAGCCCACGCGTGACCCCCCGCAGCCTTTTCGTTTTTAAATATTAATTTCTACTTGTGCTATTGTTTTACTGGATGAGAAAAGCTTCGCTGGTGAGCTCTGTTTAGCAAATTTACTTTCGTGCAATGATCTTACTGTGCATTTCTTTCACGCAGGAGAAAATTGAAGGAGCGTAGGCAATTCCTTCATTGCACCTTTTCAGTTGGCCAGAAGACTAAAAGGGTTTGTTCTTCCTTGTAGATTAGCTCATCTTTTTTGTGTGTTGTCTTTCTGATAGTTTATAATACAGTTTATAAAAGTTTGTTGGGTATAATCAAACTAATTTTATTCTTGTCCTTCAATAACTTTTGAGTTGTGAGTTGATATCTGAAGACATGGTTGCTCATAGCTTCTTTTTTTTTTTAATTTAGACTAAAGTATTAGATAGGCCCTCCTTAAAATTTGCCTTTGTTGCATGAGTTTGACTAGGAATGGATGTCCAGAGTGCAAAAGTAGGCAAAGAAATGTAGAAATGTAAGGATTTCATAACCTAGAGATGGTAAAAGGTTGCTGCTTGTATTATTTTGGTTCTGTTATTCTATGAAATGGATCTATACAGTTAAAAAATTATGTGTTTTGATGCAGATTCTTATTTGACACTTTTTTTCCTCTGATGGCAGGATAACCTCGCTGCCTTCTTCTTTAGGTAGTTGTTGTTCTCTTATTGAGGTTGGTGTCTTTTATCCTTGGAAAGTGCAATATCAAGTGATTCTTGAGTCAAGCAAGATTTTACAAGCTTCATTCAATAATAACTGATTTTGCTACGTTTGCTGTTGAATTAAGCAGATTGATTTATCATGCAATCTTCTGGCTGAGCTGCCAGAAACACTTGGAGATATCTGCAATTTGAAGGTTTTGTTTTTTGCTATCTGCGTGAAAGCATTCATGAGAGTTTTAAATGATGGAAATTTTTACAAACAAGTAGTCGTTTGAGAAAAAAAAAATCTTGTTTCTGATTTCTCATTCTTAATATCAGAAACATCACTTTACATTTTTAAACCATGTCAATTGGTATCACCTAACCTTGAAACAATCACCAGTAGAAGAATTGGATGAACCAATTATGAGCCTATGCAAGATCTAGGATAACACCTAATACGATGAAACCATTTGCTAACAGCATTTGTCTCTCAACTACACTACCCTTTTAACAGGAAGATGGTAAAAATGTGTATAACTTATCTGAACTATAAGCTATTTTTAAGTCGACTATTTTAACTTTCAAAATTTTAAGTCGACTATTTTTAAGTCGACTATTTCATAGATTCAACAGCTCTCATTGTTGCATTTCTCTCACTCTGCCCACCACAAACTTTTTCTCCAGCTGAAGCACTTCGCAGGCCCATCTCCAATATCACTGTTTTGGGCTCTGTTTATGGTGATGCTTGCTCGAACAACACCTTCTCCGAACACAGCTTCTTCCTGAAAGGTAAAATTCTACATGCACATTTGGCATCATTTTTGCTTGTGCTTTTTTTTAGATAAAACCCTCAGGTTCTGCATGTGAAGCACTTGAAGTTATACTTACTTTACCTTTCTTTCTTTCTTTTTTTTCTTTCTTTTTTACTTAATTATGCTATTGTTTATTTTCAGCAAACTATATACTTAATGGCTTTGCTTGACTATATATATATATATATATATATATATATATATATATATATATATAAAACCCAAATATATAGTAGTTTTTTTCTTTTAAGTGATGAAATAGTGAATGGATATCTTTGACTGATTCGAGACAATTTTTTTTTTTTTAACTAGAAAGAAAAAGTGAGAGAAGAAGTCATTTGTGGGACTGTCACGGTTGAGGTCATCTTCTACATTTCTTCTGTTGAGATTAGGTAAGTTATACCATATCCCATTTTTTATTTCTAATTTTTATTAATATTTTAATTTTTTTATTATTAAGTTAATTATTATCGCTAAGTTAGTCATTAGCTTCAGTACTATGCATTGGTAGTAAACAAAGTTTTTGTTTTTTTCAGAACTTTTTCTATAATGGATAGGAGTTGGATGACAAAACACAGAAATAGTGATGATTATAAAAATGGAGTCTCACAATTTCTTGAATTTGCATTTGTAATGCATCCATAGTGGAAAGATATTGTGCCCTTGCATACGTTGTGTTAATTGTTTATTACAAACTTATGAGGATGCCAAAATACACTTGATATGTGATGGGTTTCTAAGAGGATATACTAGGTGGGTTTGCCACGGAGAGGAACCTTTATCTTTTACTTCCTCAGTTAATACCGTTGATAGTACTTCAACTTCTCAACCTATGCAAGAAGTTTCACATGTGCAAGAGTATAATCCTATCACCCAAAATTTTGAAAGGTTGGATGATGTATATGGACTTTTACGTGATACTGTTGGTCTTAACAGTGCGACAACTAATGAAGCAGAAATACCTATGAATGAACTTGATGAAATGGTAGACCCACAACAAGCGACAGTAGAACCTCATGCAAATCAGCCTAGTCAAGAAGCTAATTGTCATAATCATGAATTTCATAAGTTGTTAAAGGATGCAAATGAAGAATTATATCCCGGATGCAAGACATTTTCAAAACTATCATTTATACTCCATTTGTTCCACTTAAAGTGTCTAAATGGATGGTCAGGAGAGTCGTTTAGTATGTTACTTGAATTGCTAGCTGATGCATTTCCTGAAGGTACTTCATTACCTCGTTCATCATATGAAGCGAAAAAAATTATTAAGGCCTTAGGACTAAATTATGAGAAAATTCATTGTTGTCCAAATGATTGCATGTTGTTTCGGGGGGACAAACTAAATCAAGAAGTGTGCGATGTTTGTGGATTTTCTCGTTGGAAAAGAAATAATATGGAAAAGGAACATATTTCAAACAATGAAGAAAACACTTCTGGCTTATCTAACATACCAAAACAAAAGAGAAAGATTCCAGCAAAAAAATGTGTTTGATAATTTGATTGGTACTTTGTTGAATCTTGATAAAAAAACAAAGGACAATTTAAAAGCGCGACTTGATTTAGTGGAAATGGGCATTAGACCTGAATTGCATCCTGAGTTGCTCGCAAATGGGAAGACAAGATTACCTTCAGCTTGTTTCACGATGTCCAAAAACGAAAAAAAAATTCTTTGTCAAGTTCTCAAGGATATTAAAACACCTGATGGTTATGCCTCTAATATTTCACGATGTGTGAATGTTGGTGAGTGTAAAATTAGCGGGCTTAAGAGTCATGATTGCCATATTTTGATTGAAGATCTACTACCATTGGCATTAAAAGGTTGTAGTCCATCAAACGAAGTGACTTTAATAGTAATTGAATTGGCCAATTTTTTTAAATCATTATGTTCGAAGGTGTTGGATGTGAATGAGCTTGACAACATACAATCTCGTATTATAATTACACTTTGTCAGATGGAAAAAATCTTTTTACCCTCATTCTTTACCATTATGGTTCACTTAATGGTTCATTTAGTAGAGGAGACAAAACTCGGTGGACCAGTACAATATAGATGTATGTATTCATCGGAGAGGTAAATGATAATTTACTATTTATTTTTTTATCTATTTACAACTTGTAAAACTATACCCTACCTTTACATTTTTAAAAAAATTATATTGTAGGAATTTTGTACGCATGAAATCATATGTTCGGAATAGATCTCATCCTGAAGGGTCAATAGCTGAAGGTTACATAGCAGAAGAATGTCTAACATTTTGTTCAAGATATTTAGATGCGGTTGAAACAAGATTTAATCGGCCTGTACGGAATCCTGATCTACCTAAAAACGGAACAGAAGGAAACTATTTATTTTCTACTGCCGGTATCCCAATTGGAAAGATTGAAAATATTGTATTAGACGAAAAATCATGGGTCCAGGCTCATCGTTACGTACTTAAATATTTTTTTATTTTCATATCATTGACATATATATTTTACATTGTTGAATAGGGTGCGGGTGGCAATATCAATCCGATTGATGCATTTTCTCCTAATCATCGTCAATCATCGAATGCAAGTCATGAACCTACAAGTGAAGTAAACCGTCGAACAATTTAAAGTTTTGTAATGTAGAAAACTCGAATGTTGACTACTTTTAAAACTATTTACACTTTTTGTTAATTAGTATTTTGCTATATGTATTGGATATACATTGAATGCATGAGATTGTGTTTGGATATTTTGATAGAAATTTGGAATGTTAATTTATTGTTAAGACTTGTATAATGTTTATATTGTTGATAATATATATCTTTTTGTTGTTGTTGAGACTTGTGTTATGTCTTTTGTTGTTTGATGAGAAATGTAATTTTTTTTTATATATATAAATATTATATTTTATTCTGGTTTGGCTTGTAGAGGCGGTTTAAACCGCCTCTACATATTGCCTTTACCATATTAATATGTAGAGGCGGTTTAAACCGCCTCTACATATTACCTTTACCATATTAATATGTAGAGGCGGTTTAAACCGCCTCTACAGACTAATTTTTGTAGAGGCGGTTTAACCGCCTCTACAAAAATTAGTCTGTAGAGGCGGTTTAAACCGCCTCTATATGTTAAAATTTATTAACTGATTATAAATAAAAAATAAATAAATAAAAATATGGGGACGGTCCAAACCGCCTCTACATAACGCCTCTATGCTCCCCCGGCGGTCGCTAAAACCGCCTCTACGTTGTAGAGGCGGTGTCTACGCCGGCGGTTTAGAGGCGGTTGCGGGAACCGCCTCTACAATTTGTAGAGGCGGTTTAAACCGCCTCTACATTGCCTGAAAACCGCCTCTACATGCCCTTTTTCTTGTAGTGCGCGTTGCCAGCTCTAAATTGGCGCAGAATAAGCACGAGGAGACGAAGGGAAAGGAGGAGTGGGGGGGAGAGGAAGAGGTGAAATAGTGCAATTTTTATCTAAAAAGTATAATTTTCTTCTAAGGAGTGTAATATCAAAGAGTGTAATTTACATCTAAAATAGTATAAAATTTTCTGAAACAGTACAATTTCATCGTTTTCTTTCTTATTTTCTAATTCTTGATCTTATATATATATATATATATATATATATATATATATATATATATATATATAGCGTACCGCTACTATATACTCTTATAAGTATAAAATTTTTTGTACTCATAACTTTTTCGTCTTTAGATGAAAGAATGTACAGTTAGGATAATAATGATCCCCCTAGGATTTACTAGGTTATTGGTTAAATCGTATAAATCTTAGGAACTATTATAATTCTAACCGTACAATCTTTCATCCAAGAAATAAAAATTTATGATCCAATGGATAAAAATTTATTAGTACGAAAAAAATTTTACTCATAAAAGTATAGTAGCCATCTCTCTCTCTCTCTCTCTCTCTCTCTCTCTCTCTCTCTCTCTCTATATATATATATATATATATATATATATATATATAAAACCGCTACTATACTCTTATGAGTAAAATCCTTTTGTACTCATAAGGTTTCATCCCTTGGATGAAGAAATGTGCGATTAGGATTATAATAGTCCCTATAATTTATACTATTTTTTCAACAACCTAGTAAACCCTAGGGAGACCACTATCATCCTAAACGCACATTCCTTCATCCAAGAATAAAAAAGTTATGAGTATAAAGAAATTTATACTCATAAGAGTATAGTAGCCCTACGCTATATATATATATATATATATATATATATATATATATATATATATATATATATATATATATTATTATTTTTTTATTTTTTTCACTGTTTGCATTTTTTTTTTTCGCTTTTGCGGCATTTCCCTCTTCTTCTACCACACCTACTGTTATTGTTAAAAGCGCTCTTTGGAGAAGGACGGGTGCATCTTCGTCCTCACATTCACGAACGATAGCGAGTACTGTCTCGATCACGACCTTTTCGCCTCCGTTCACTCCGCTCTCATCTACGCTTGTGATATCATCCTTTTTCTTTGACACCGTCGTTGGTGCATACGTCAACGAAGAAATGAGGAGGAGGCAGCGCTACTCGCATTACTATCGCGAAAGGTCGCGAAGGTGTTAGAAGATGGTTGGAGATAAAAAAAAAAAAAATAAAAAATAAAAAGAAAGAGGATATATTTTCTAAAGTTACGGAGTTAAATCTGCAAAATCTAAAAATTTTTTAAAATCAATAAATTTTTTTATGCAAATTAGATTTTTTTTTTTTTTTAAAGAATGTGAATTAAGTTATTAAGTTGAAACAGCTGTACCTCAGTCAACACTAAGGAAAAAAGTTGAATGAGGGAGCGACTTTTCCAAAAAAGTTCTAGAGGATCGAATGTCTGCCAACGAATTATTTTAATATTATTTATATAGTAATCGCGTGGTCTTATATACATTCAATATTTGTAATCACACAATATTAAATTTTACACTATTTGAATTGCAGATAAAATATGAATAATTACAAAATTTACTTTACAAAAAAATATATGAATTGTAGATCAATCTATACTTATATATAAATTCTCATGACTAAATCCACGTGAATGTACCTTCTTATTTTAAGGGTGGTGGGGGCCATCTATATTTAATTATATTTTTATAATTTATGTGAAACGTTATTTCTTATATATCTATTATTAACTTATATTAATTTTCATATTTGTTTGCCACACGTCGTTTTCTCCTCTAATTTCAATCCCAATATTTATTTTTTTTCTCATTTGATAATAATTTTTGACCCAAACCATATTTTAGTTAAATTTCTTTTATATTTAACAGTCATTTCTGAATCAAACCACATTTTAGTTAAATTTTATTTCCGGCAGCAAACTAGTTCATCTGGTAGTAAATAAAATATTTAACTATTTAATAATAATTATTAGTGTATCTTTTAATTTTTTTATAAGTCTTTTCGTTTTTTCAAAAAATGAACAATGATAATTTAGAATAATGTGTGTCTTTTAGTGTTTCTATAATATTTTAGTATATGTAGAAGTGTCTTTTAGTTTTTCTATAAATATTATATGTGAATTAATGAATAGAAAAGTTGAAAGTTTTTCGAGAGTCTATATATATATATATGTAATAATTTTATGATAAAAAAGGCAAGTCAAGTTTAGTTGAATTTTCTACTTTCATTTAAATATATATTTTTGTTTTTAATTTTATTTTTGTCAAATTTTAAAATATTTTTACTTACGTTGAAATTTTTTTCCTAATTATGAATGAGATAATATTAATTTTTTATAATTAATTTCACAAAAATAATTTAATTTATTTTTTCAGTGAGATTATTGCTTATACAATTTTTTTTTTAGTATTTTTAGTTTTCGTTTGTGCAGTAAATTATATTTTTATCTCTACAATAATAATTATTCATTACAAAATACAATTAGTATATTATATCAATTAATTATAAATTTAAAAATAATATATGTTTAATATTTTTTTTATAGTATTAATTATTAAAAGGTATATTTAAAATTTTTATTTTAATAGTATTTATTAGTTGCATCGCGCGGATCACTACACTAATTTTAACATTAATTCTAGTTAAAATATTTTTAATCATCTTTACAAAACTTCTATTTTAGTAACTTGTAATTTTTTTTGACGTTCCAAATTATTTCAACTTTTTTTATTTATACTTAAATTAGGGGTTAAAAAAGAATTTTAACTTTTTCTCTTTTAAATATATTCTTATACTGTTATCAAATTTTTTTATTTGCCCTCTACGTTGAGGGTAAAAGAGACCTTTGTTCTTTTTTAAATTTTGCTATAAATTTAATTTATCTTTAATTCAAAATGACTTGAGGAATATTAACAATAAAAATATTTTTAAATAACAAAACAATAAAATAGATATATTTGAAAAATAAAATAAAGATTATATAAATAATTATCCCTTAGTTAAATGTGATTTTTTAGGTGTCCAATCAAACAATCACTATTACTGTACCAGTACTATCACTACTCCTGTACCCGTCGCTCGCGTAACTATAAAAGTCTAAGGTCATGGAAGAGGAATGTATATTAATTTGCAGAAGGAGGCAAATTATAATTCAAATATAAAAATAATTTTTAATTTAAATTTTTAATTTTTTTAATATTTGAAATTTAAATTTTTAATTTTAATTTTAAGTTTTAATTTTTTTATTTCATATTTATATTTTCAAATCTCAATTTTAAAATTTTGAAATTTTAAATTTTATGTATCAAATTTTAATTTTTAAAATTTAATTTAAAATTTAAAATTTACAATTTTATATTTTAAAACTAAAATTTTAATTTTTAAATTTCAAATTTTTAAATTTTATTTTTAATTTTTAATTATAGTTTTTACATTTTGAATTTCTAATTTTAATTTTCAAATTTCTAATTTTAATTATTTAATTTTAAAGTTTAGATGTATTAAATTTTAAATTTTAACTTTTAAAATTAGAATTTGAAATTTTAAAAATTTGTTTTAAAATTTTAAAATTTTAAATTTAAATTTAAAATTTAAAATTTAAAATTTTAATTATCAAAAATCGTGTGAAATTATAGTATCCAAACAATTTAAAAATAAAGGTGTGAAATTATTTATAATAACAAAATTTCATATTTCATTTATACCAAAATCACATAATAAAAATTTCATAAAAATTTCTACCTATACATCGAAGCAGACCTGAGTAGTGTCTATAGATACCAATCCCCATCACTTTTTCTCTCCGCTTTTGCTTACCGAGAAGCTTCTGTAATTTATAGCTTCCATTCATTTACAAGGAGTTGAAAATTAAAATGTATCTTGATTGACATGGCGCTTGATTCTTGTACCTAAATATAATTTAACTTTATTAATTAAAAATAAATACAGAAGGGATCAAAATTTATATGCTTTGGCAATTGCTTAGGTACATGAAAAGAACGAGAAAAATATATTTCACTATAATCTGAGGCTTATATAATTATCACTTTTTTTTTTTTTATTCTACCGTAAATTTTAAAAAATAATTATTATTTTTTTCGTAAAATTGTAATTAAGAAGACTAAATTATAAAAGTCTAAGAATTTCACGCCAAATCCTCTAGCCTGTTCTACATTTTGATTGTAATTATTTTTTCTATTATATTAGACATCACCTCATAATTATATTAACCGCCCACGAATTAAATCTTCTACTAATAATAGCCACTTTTCAATGTCGGCTTATTTAATTTTTTGAGCAACACCTTATAAAGGTATTGTCGTATTAGAAGGACTATCAACTTTATCTGTCAGAGACGAACATTTTTTTTCTGTCAAATTTTTTCATTTCCGTCTCAAGCATAAAAGGTAAAATTTCCGACATCTCTATCGTGGGCTTCCTATACCATTTATTAGAAACTGAGTAGATAGGGGTGGCAATCCAGCTCGCTGTTCGCGAGCCAGTTCGTGTTCGGCTCGAAATGAGCTCGAGATCGAATCGCTCGTTTAGTAAACGAGCCGAACACGAGTCGAATTTTTCAGCTCGTTTAATAAACGAGCCGAACACGAGCTGGGATCAGCTCGCTCGTGTTCGGCTCGATAATGGCTTGAATATATATATATATATATATATATATATATATATATATATATATATATATATATTACTATTTAGATTTTAAACTATTAATTTTTTATAAATTTTATTTTTTAATTTTTTTTTTCAGTTTTACATCTAATAATAGAAATGAAAATCAAACTTGTTGTTCGCGAGCCAGCTCGTGTTCGGCTCGTTAATAAACGAGCCGAACACGAGCCGAATTTTTCAGCTCGATATTTAAACGAGCCAGCTCGTGTTCGGCTCGTTTATTAAACGAGCCGAACACGAGCCGACCCCAGCTCGCTCGTGTTCGGCTCGTTGACACTCCTATGAGTAGATAGTCGGTCATACGCAATCAATATAGACACCAAAAAAAAAAAAAACAAAAACAAAAACTGAACGGTAAATAAAATAAATGTGGAAAGAAGAGATGGAGAATTTTTTGGTTGGCAAATATTTACGTACACGAAAAAAACGAAAGAAATATATATATATATATATAGAGTCCGGCTAAAATACTATCGATAGCACCAAACAATTGGTGCTATCAAGTTATCAGCCGTTGGATGAAAAGATATGCGGTTGGAATTATAATGGTCTTCTAAAATTTTTACTATTTAACCAACCACCTAGTAAACCCTAGGGGACCACTATAATCCCAATCGTATATTTTTTCATGCACCAATGGCTTGATACTATCGATAGTATTCTAGCCTAATTTTATATATATATATATATATATATATATATATATATATATATATATATATATATATATATATATATATTACTATGTGACGAAACAAGAATGCAATGCAAGTCGGCATCTTGTATCTTCTCCATATTAAAAAAAAAAAAATCAAGAAATTTATAGTGAACCCTCATCTTAATTTTCTTATTCCAACAAAAATTTTAAAAATAATCAAAAAATATTGGTATAAAATCATTATTAAAAAGACTAAATTTGATAAATATAAATTTTTTTTTTATCAAATTCTTTATATCACTGGCTTAAAAAAAAAAAAAACCAAAAATTTGAACCACTTATTAAACAACTAGTCAAGAATTTTTGCTTTTCCGTCGCCTTCAATTCTCAAGTCGCATGCAAGCGGCCTCTCCTATCGTACAGCCGCCACTGTTGATTTATGCTAATTAGTTATCGGATATATATAAGTGTATATCTCATAAGGAATGTACATTTTACACCCCAGCCTATTCTGGAATGAAATGAATTATATCCGTCACTCGATGTGACGGGTGAAATGAATATCCATCTCAGGATGGAATGAGATTTAAAATGTACATTTCTTACAGGATAGAATGAGATTTAAAATGTACATTTCTTATGGAGTATACACCTAGCATCACCCTTAGTTAGCTCGGCACTTTTTTGCGAATTCTTATGCTCTACGTGCTTTGAGGACACACCGCTCTGGCTGCATGCCAATGAGTATTTACATATTGCAGAATTACGGTGACGTATCCGAGGACTAGAAATTGTGAAATTTTAATACAATTCAACTATTAACATTTAAGTCTTATCTCTATTCATATTGTGAAATTTTAATACAATTCAACTATTAACATTTAAATCTTATCTCTATTCATAGTGGACTCTATATAATCAACTTAGACCTAAATTTATATCGACAATTTTAATTTACATGAGAGCTCCACCCAATAAAAATACATTTGGAAGCTCCGTATAAATATCTATGGACTGAGTCAATTTTGGACTGAGTCAATTTTGAACCAAACAGAAGAAGAATAACTTAAGACATTAAGCATGGGGCTCATTTCAATTAAATTAGGGTTTGGAAGGATGAACTTAGGTAACTAATGCTTGCTTGTAAGGTTATTTAAAAGCTCACATTATACTATACTCAAAATAAACTTTATTATTATTTTTATTTTCTGAATTAATTTAAGCTGTCATAATTTACAAGTAACAGCACATATATATATATATAATATATATATATATATATATATATATATATATATATATATATATATATATATATGATGATAAAAATTAAAATTGTAAAATATGTGTAAGAGTAATATTATTTTTACAGACAAAATAAAATATTCGGTTCGATAGAGGGTAAATTTACTCTATTGCATTGTATATTTCTGTTGATGAATTTAAAAAGTTCATAAATTTCAAACATACCAGAGATATAAATAACTCATTGTTAATCTTATGTGAGCTTGAGTTAATTTTTGAAAGCAAATAACTTATTACTCATAGCAGATGATTTAAAATGGCAAAATTATGCGCTGAAACAAAAGTTAATCTTGAAGATGCCCTTTTAAAAACAGAAAAAAAAAAAAAAGGCACAGATAGAACGTTTTTATTTTTTATTTTTTATTTTTTACTAATTCTCATCCATCAAGCTCCGTTCTCTGCTTTTTCCAAATGTTTCAAGAACTCTTGGAACGCGGCGTGCGACGAACCCGCTTCGTCGAGCGCCGCCGCGGCCTTCTCCTTGAGCTCCGCAGCGCGCGCGCGTAGCTTGGCGCCCTCCTCCGTCTCCATCACCAGCCTCACCTTCCTCTCCACCTCCTCCGCTCCGACGAGCTCCTCATCGTACCCCTCCACCGCGACGCCCACGCCGATATCCTCGACTAGCAACACCTTGTTCATCCGCTGCTCCGCGTAGAGGGGCCAGCACACGAGGGGCACACCCGCGGTGATGGCCTCGAGCGACGAGTTCCACCCGCAGTGGCTTACGAATGCGCCCACTGCGGCGTGGCGCAGCACCTCCACCTGCGGCGCCCACGACGGGACCACGAGCCCCCGCCCCGCGGTCCGGTCCTGGAACCCTTCCGGGAGCAGCGTGCCCAGGTCCGGCTCGGGCGGCCGCTCGAACCCCTCGGACCGGTCCTGGTCCGGGGGGCTCCGCACCACCCACAGGAACCCGTGCCCGCTCCGCTCCAGCCCCAGGGCCGTCTCCTTCAGCTGCTCCGCCGAGAACACGCCAGCGCTCCCGAAGCAGAGGAACACCACGCTCCGCTCCGGCCGGGCGTCGAGCCACGCGAGGCACGCGTGCCGCTCCTCCTCTTCGGCTCCTTCTATCTTGGTTTTCTCGAGTCCTCTGGTGACGAGGGGGCCGACGCAGTAGGTGGGGGGCATGGAGCGCCCTGGGAGGGGGAGCCCGTCGCGGAGGGCGCGAGCCGGGCCGGGCTCGAACGCCTGGAAAGTGTTTACGAGGATGCCCCGGGAGTTGGGTAGGCGCCCGAAGCAGTGGACGAGGGCGCTGTAGGTTTCGGAGTCGCGGTCGGACAGGGTCTGGGGCATGTCGCAGGCGGGGATGGGCATCACGCCCGGGAAGTGGACGGGGGCTCGGCCGAGGTCCTTGAAGCTGGCGGCGGCGGCTGGGTCGTCCTGGTGGAGGTTGGGGAGGTGGAGGAACGCGGCGAGGGTGGCGGCGCCAGAGGAGAAGAAGAAGTACGCGGGGAGTGCGAGCTCGGCGGCGACTTCGAGCGCGTCGGTGCAGAAGAAGTCGAGGACGAGGGCGCGGGGCGGAGGGGAGAGGGAGCGAAGGAGGGTGCGGAGGCTGGCGTTGTTGAGGCGGAGCACGTCGAACATCGGCACAACGGGGTCGAGACCCGGCTGGGGAGGGGTGTAGGCGACGCGGGGGAGGAGGTGAAAGGAGATCGGGGAGGCCGGATCGGAGGAGGAGATGCGCGAGATCACGGGGGCCATGGATGGGACCGTGGGTAAGGGGGACTCCACGGCCACCACGGCCACGGAGGTGAAGCCGCGGCGGACGAAGAGCTTCGCGAGCTCCAACATGGGCGTGAGGTGCCCCACCCCCATGCCCGGGTACAGCACCACCGTTTCCTCCATCGCCTCCCCTACCTAGCTAGAGCTCCTGCTCCTAAATTCTAATTAAGTTACCCACTGTCGCTCGAGGGGTGTTCATTTATAGGAATCCGTAGACTAACACAAAAGAGAGCATTAAGCAAGTGTTATTTTATACGTATCCAGCTGGAAGTGTGAGGGGATCTCACAGTTATTTTGGGATCTAACAGTTATTTTAGACTCTGTCATGTATGATTTATTAACAAGGATATGTTACTATCTAAATAAGAAAATTTTGTCACATTTCAATTGTCTTAAATTAAATAAAAACAAAATTATAATTTAATATATAAAAAAATGTTAGATGTGACTGAAATCAGAATTGCTTCGATATTATGATTCCGGTTAATTCACCCACGGCTTCGCGGTGCAACGAGAAATTTTATGGATGTTTGTGGTCGGCTTTGGGCTCGGACCCCGTGCTGTCACGCCCCGGAACCCGGGCCCGCCAACAGATCCGCCGTGCACACGGGATTTCCCGCGTACACGAAGCGCTGGTAACCTGCTCAGATACAATATGAACAACAACAGAGCAATATACAGAGCTGAAATAGAAGAACCACATAGTACCTCAGACTGGAAATACAAATAAAGTCGTAATAGGTACAAAAATCTCCCAGCTCACCAAATAGTACAAATAGTACACCCAGCTGGCTAACGCCAGACCCAAGAAAAAAGGAGAATATCACAGTCTAAGTGGAGTACAATATCTGTCTAAAAATCCACTCTCGGTCTCACAGGAGATCTATCTACTCAGCGATCCCCTTACCTTTATCAGCTGCTGATAGCCTAGCAGCTCCCGCAGACGACTCTGCAAAACAGAGAAGAAGAAAGAGAAAAACAAATAATGGGGGTGAGAACTACCAGATAAACCAGTAGCCTCCCCTAGTGGGTAAAACCTCAACTCTGACGCACCCACTAGGACTACTAGAGGCAAAAGGAAAGAACAGTGGTAAGCTACAAAGGCAGCTGAAAAGAAAGGAAACTATCACCACAATGCCTCTAAATGCCATGTAGCACGAAATGACTGTATGCAACAATACCAAACATGCCTGCCTGAAATAACTTAATCTTGTGTCACTAGTAAAACTGGTACTGCCTGCTGTGCCTTGCCAAATCGGGTATGCTGGCCAATGCATATCACCGATAGGGGATAGTTGCCAAATCGGGTATGCTTAACACCGATAGGGGATAGTTGTCTCAAGGACTCTAAGCATAACACACTCCGGAGTGGCACTCGAGGGGAGCGACCCACACGAGTAAAATATCTCTGTCATCAGTATCACAAGTATCTCTGTAGCACATGATATAGCAGGACTGGATCATAACCATGATCAAAGTGGGAAACTCCATCTACTATAGAAACCCAATCTGATGCAAGGATAAACATCTGGTCAACCGCCTACTGTCCGCGGTCACCGCAATACCCCACAAGTCCACAATCTAGCACAACCTTGGCTACACTATCCCAAACCCCTGCTCACACTTGAGCAACAACATATGAATGCAAAGGACAACAATGAAACATGTTCAAATCCCAAAATGATAGTGTAGCAATGAATAGTGGCCTTACCTGATGTCCGGGCATGCATGCAACTGTCTTTATTTTTAAAAGTGGTAAAATAGTGTCAAAGGTTTAAAACAATTGATTTACTGAATAAAATTCATTTGCATGCGAGATCATAGCCTTTGTCTCAATCACAGTGTCCCAATATAAGTCATCATATCATTTGTGGGGTTATATTAAATTTTAGGGGAATTTGTCCCAGCGGTCCTTGTCTTTTGTCATATTAATTTGTCCCAATGGTTCTCATTAATTGTCCTGTTAGTTGTCCTGTTAGTAGTCCTGTTAGTTGTCCCAATGGTTCTCAGCAATTATCATATTTATTTTGTCCCAATTGTTCTCATTAATTAAATTTTAGGGGAGTTCCAGTAATCCCAGTGAGCTTGTCAAAAATGAGGTAAGCAACAACCGCCCACCTCGAACAGCTCAAACAACACCCCAGGTAGTCTCCTGGTTGTCCACAGTCCTCAAATCCTGCAAACCAATGCTCCCGGTATAAATACAAATCCCAAAAAGCACAATATTTGCTGTTTTTCAGACAGCACGGGAAAAGAGGAATTTTTCACCTCTAAAATGAGCTCCTAAAATCCCAGAAAAATCACGGTTGCGTTCCTCGCGAAGAGTAGATCAAAATCGACTCTTTAAACGCCTCGATCTGATGCTCCTACGCCAAGATAAAAATCGGAGAAGTTGACGCTGTCCAGAAATTTCCACAGCAAAAAGGGGGGTCAAAGAGGACTCGGGAAACGTGCCAAAAGTACGAAACGGAGCAAAATGATCAACACGGAAATCGAAGCCTTACCTCTTACGGTCGCGCTGCCACAAAAATCGTCCAAAAATTCCACCCGGTTAGCCCGCAGTGAATTTTTGACGGAACTGCGACGGGAAATGGGCCTAAAAAGAAAATCGTCGCAGTGCGCCGCGTCGCAGATATCTTGCAATCTGTAACTCCAGAAATTCTGAGATTCTAGAGAGAGAAAGAAGAGAGAGAGAGAAACAACTTTCGTAGAGAGAAGTTTTTCAGATTCTCTCTCTTGGCTCGGATTCCAAGGTGCAAAGAGAGGGGGGGGTGGGGCTTCTTATATAGTGGGCCAAAGGGAATATTCCCACACGAAATCCTGATCCGAACACGAAACACCAAAATGAGCCAACCAGGAAGCGCCACGTGTCAGCCAAACAGGAAACAGCCTGTGCAGGCCCAATGGAAATTCGCCACGTGGCCACGTGGTCCACGTGCTCGGTCCGCGCTCCGGGTCTTCCGGAAGTTGTCGGCCAATCCGGGTGCGCCACGTGTCGACCATCCAGAAGGTTCTAGAAGCCGGCCAGCCAATGGGATGCTGCCACGTGGCAGCTGGAACTGTCGGTGCACCCGGTGCACGCCTGGCCATGGACCGCGCACCAGGCCGCGCGCCGCCGCGCCCCCGCGCTGTGCGCCGCTGCGCCCTGCCGCGCTCCGCCGCGCTCCGCGCCGCGCCGCCGCCGCGCCGCCGCCCGCCGGTGGCCGCCGCCTGCCGCCGGTCGCCGGAACAGTAATTCCGGCGGCCGGAGTTACTGTTCCGGCGTGAACAGTAACACGGTGCCGAAAAAAATAAGTAAATATACCGTTTTGATCGTTTTCGCGCGCTGAGTCCAAATCCGCCGTCCGTTTCGCCAAATTCTCATCCGAAATTTTGCAAAAAGCTCCCGAAAAATCCCATTTGCTCCGATTTTCGCGCAGAGTTTCTTAAAAATATTCAATTTTGATTCTACAGGCTTCGTTGCACTGTACAAGCTTCCTGTATTTCTGCGGGAGTCCGGATCATCACACGTGCGGTACGGATTCGATCCGTTAAGAAAAAACACTCTTTTTTTTTTATTTTGCCCTAGAGAGAGATTGTGCGATTTTGTACCATCAAGAACTTTTGTATTCCCTCTTTTCATCTACATAGTGAAATTCTTCTTTTTTCGTCCGTGGTTTTTTCTTGCAAAGAATTTTTCACGTAAATCTGTGTGTTATTTTTCTGTCGTGCATTTTGAATTTACTTTTGTATCATGATCGCGAATTGATTTTGTTGGGTTTGTGCGCTCGTTGCTAACAAATTTAATTGTTATGACAAAAGCAGAAAAGATGTAGTTCGTTGGGCGCGAAAATACCAAAAGAGAATCGAGAAAGAGATAAGAAAAATAAAGTACATAAAGTTTACATGGTTCAGTCACTGGCCTACGTTTTTGTGGTTCGACGCCTACGTCCATGGGCGAAGACGGAGTAGAGACTTTCATTATAATCAAAGTGGTGTACAAAATATGCATCTCTCACAAAATCCTAATCCCAAAATACACCCATACTTCTTTTCATCCGCCGCACCAAATCAAAGCAATAATGGTATATTTATAATAGTGGCTAAATCCTAATACAATTAAGAATAAGAATCCACTAAGATCCGGAATAATCTTTATAAGATTAGACATAATTCAAACTTATTTTAATTGAATAAGTAAAGCAAAATAGAATTAGAAAATTTTTGGGTTCTAGAATTCGAAACATATCTAAAAAAAATTATAAATTTTAATAATAATAATATAATTTAAATATTTTAGAATATAAATTATTATAAGTAACGAATTTATATTTATGCATTTTTGATACATGAGGCGTCACTTACGTCTTGAGGAAAATAATTGGGAGTAGCAGTGGTTGCAGGGAAAGCACCGCAACGTGGGGACAAATTTTGGCGGGGTTTTTTTAAAAATAATCCTCCCAAATTTGAAATTTTGCAAAATGAATCTGTGTAAAAAAAAATTTGTAAAACTAACCCTCCTTTTGCCACGTCGGCGCCACGTAGGGTAGCCAGCGTGAAGGCGCTGAAGCGGTCAGCGCCTTCACAATATTCCTATGAAGGCGCTGAACCCCTCAGCGCCTTCATGCCTTGTGTTGAAGGCGCTGAAGGGTTCAGCGCCTTCACAAAAAAATGTGAAGGCGCTGATCACTTCAGCATATACTATAACCGCGTCGAGGACTTAGTCATTTTTGGGGGAAAAATGGCTAAGTCCTCTGTGTTCCCCGTGGGCGAGGGCGAGGGCGAGGGCGTAGACGTGGGCGTGGGCGTGGGCGAGGGCGAGGGCGTGGACGTGGGCGTGGGCGAGGACGTCGAGGTCGAGGACGTTTTGTAAATTTTATTTTTTGATGTTACTCAAGCCTCAATTTTTGTAAATTTTATTTTTTGATGCTATGAAATGATTTTGGTTAATTAATTGCTGTTTGTGAATGTAGTTTTTACTTCTTCAATGTTATTTGTCAATGTTTGAATTTCTTGTACAAATTTGTAATTTTTTTAAGGTGATATTAAATACTGGCGGTAGGTGCAGGTAAAGGCGCTGAACCAGTCAGCGCCTTTAGTGTTCTGCACTAAAGGCGCTGAGCCGCTCAGCGCCTTTAGTGTTCTGCACTAAAGGCGCTGAGCCGCTCACCGCCTTTAGTGTTCTGCACTAAAGGCGCTGATCCACTCAGCGCCTTCAGTGCAAAACACTAAAGACGCTGACTGGCTCAGCGCCTCTACAGAGAATCCAATTTTCGCTTACACTGAGGACTTAGGCATATTTCACGGCGAAAAATGTCCAAGTCCTGGAGGCGTTGTGCGTATGCTGAAGGCGCTGAATGAAACAGCGCCTTCAGCGTACACCATGAAGGCGCTGAAGCGGTCAGCGCCTTCGCAAGAAATCCTGTGAAGGCGCTGAACCCTTCAGCGCCTTCAACACAAGGCATGAAGGCGCTGAGGGGTTCAGCGCCTTCATAGGAATATTGTGAAGGCGCTGACCACTTCAGCGCCTTCACGCTGGCTACCCTACGTGGCGCCGACGTGGCAAAAGAAGGGTTAGTTTTACAAAAAATTTTTACACAGGGTCATTTTGCAAAATTCCAAGTTTGGGAGGATTATTTTTAAAAAATTTCCAATTTTGGCAATGCATCCACGTCCGATCGTAAGAGATATTTTGTCCCCACCCGCGTCCGAGCGTAAGAGATGACGCCGTTGTACACAACAATTAAGACTGCAGTGAGCTCTAAATACTATAATAATATACTTGCGAAGCATGCAGTTACGTTCTCGTTTCCACTACAATTTCACAACCAAACATTGCTCTTTCACTCTTAATTGGAAAGTATTTTTCAATCCAAAGTCGTCAACGTAAGTTCTAGTCCAATATGTCGGAAAATATTTAAAATTTTTAAATTATTATTAATTACTAATTTTATTTTTATTTATTATTATTTATTAATTTTATTTTTTATTTATATGGAATGTTTTTTACTTTTTTTATCGGCTTAATTAGACTATTATATATGAAAATTTGAATGTTGAGAATTTAATATTTTCACCTTCTTCTCCCTCTCTATATATATTATTTTATATTTATATAAATATTGAAATATATATATGAAGACATTATATCTAAAGAGGAGTGGGAGAGAAATCTTATTTGCGAAATATTTTTAATTATATTTTATTTTATTTATAATTTTTGTTATCGGATGCTGAAAGAGTTTTCGTCAACCTCAACTCCCATGCTCCTAGAAATACGAGTTTCATTATATATATATATATATATATATATATATATATATATATATATATATATATATGAAGACATTATATCTAAGGAGAAGTGGGAGAGAAATTTTATTTGCGAAATATTTTTAATTATATTTTATTTTACTTATAATTTTTGTTATCCGATGTTGAAAGAGTTTCCGTCAACCTCAACTCCCATCATACTCGTAGAAATACGAGTTCCGTTTTATATTTATATAAATATTGAAATATATATATGAAGACATTATATCTAAAGAGGCGTGGGAGAGAAATTTTATTTGCGAAATATTTTTAATTATATTTTATTTTATTTATAATTTTTGTTATCGGATGTTGAAAGAGTTTCCGTCAATCTCAACTCCCATCATGCTCGTAGAAATACGAGTTCCGGTTGTATTTTGGAATGGTATTTCTGATTAATCAGCACGAAAAACGGAAATACGTTTTAGAACAGTACTAGCATGCTTCCGGATCAATTTTGTTTTATTTTTATTCTTCAACAATTTCTCAAATTTTCGTAGAAATTAAACGGTGAGTTTTACAATTTTTTTTAATCACAATATTATTTAATATTTAATCACAATAAAATTTTGATTTTTCATTATGCTCTAACATTATGTATCAGAAATATTTCTTTAAGCTTCTCGTGTTCGTATCGGATACACATGTGTTCATGGCATACTAGTCTAACCGTGAGTGTAAGTCTGACGAACGCTCATAGCACATTCTGTAATATATATATAGTGTTCGTATCGGATACACATGTGTTCATGGCATACTAGTCTGACCGTGAGCGCAGGTCTGAAGAAGGCTCATAGCACATTCTGTAATATATATATATACTGTAATATATATATATATATATATATATATATATATATATATATATAAGATAATAAATTTTTTAATTTTTTTGATGAATTTATATAATATTTTTTGAATAAAAAAAATTATGTATAATAGAAAAAAAATTAAAATAATTGAACTATCAACACAAATTTTTATAAATTTTTGAGAAATATAAAAATATTTTAATAAAATTAACTATTTATATATAATTAATATATATTATTAAACTAATAATATTATATTTTATTAATCGTGTTATTATTATATACGTATTTTAACTTTTTACAAATTATCAAATCGTCGTTTTCAAATAATACCGTATCTCGATCATATTTCATGTAAGTGTTCATATATAATATCTAAATCTAGTATCTGTTAAAAATGTAATCCACATTTTGTAAATTAGAATAGCATAAATATTATTTTCTCCCATTAATTAATCTAAAATTAATGTCATTCAATATTACCGAAAATATATAAATTTGCTAATAAAATTTTTTATTTTGAAGAGAATAGTATAGCACGTCACCTTTCATGCATTTAGAATGTAAACCAAGCTACTCAGATTAGACAGCCGAATCTCAATCTAAGGTAAAACATTTTTTTAAGAAAAATCTTAATAAGTAAACGACTTCTTGTAAGTCTCCGCCAATAATTATAAAAAACAATGGTTGGGTGGTCTCAAGTAGTTTCGATATTCGCCGTCACATTAAATTTTAGACCAATAATAGCAAGTAGAAAGGTAACCCTCACAAAGTGTGAGAAACTTTGTACAGTACAACATTGATATTGAAGCCAAGGCGGCTCAGCATGTGGACGAGAAGGCTATATGAAAAGTTCGTTAGTGACTGATGTTGATGTTGTCGTGTGAAAAGTAGCCTATAAAAAAAAATAAAATATTTTATTTGCACAGTTCATGCATATATATATATTTTATATTTTACATATTTAACGAAAGGTGATGTTAGATGCTAGGTGTATACTCCTTTAGAGATGTACATTTTACATCTCATTTTATTCTGAAATAAATATTATTTTACTCGTCACATCGAGTGACAAATAAAATTTACTACACTCCAGAATAAAGTGGGGTGTAAGATATACACCCCTAAAAAGGTGTATACTTATATATACCTTATACTGAATGAGATGTGAAGAAATGCCACTTAAAATGATTTTTAAAAAATATTTTATTTATAGATGAATAAAATATAGAATATATATTTTTTTAGAGTGTATATGTATTATTGCTTGTATGAAAAAATTTTAGGTACCTCACAAGTTTATTATAAAAATAAATAAATTATTAGAATTATATGTATCTTATACATTATACATCATACTTTAAAACATTCAAAAATACATACATATGAAAAATTATAATATATCTTGTAGATGGATATAATCTACATCATTTGAAAGATTTATACAAAAAAGAGATATAAATTTTAAGTATATATTGCTTAAGTATCTAGTAGACTAGTAGTGTAAAAAAATATATTATATACTATAAAATGTAGATGTATAAAAATTATAATAATTAATATATATGTAATTTGAATGACATAAAGTATACTTAACAAATGCAATATTAATTTTGATTTTTTATAATTGTGTAGCTTTTGGTCCATGAAACTATGTACATAGAAAATTATATTGTGCTTTACAGCCAAAAAAAAAAAAAAAAAAACAGTCATGTTTTAAATACAACATTCAAATTAATACAAAATTTCTTTTGTATGAAAAATTAAATAAAGAGCATGTGTACTATTACTGGATCAACTAGAGCAATTGCATAATAAACCAATGTCACAATTCAAACTGATTATGTTTAAGATGGATGATGAGATGAGTAATTGATAATATTGTTCTTGCATATGAAGCGTCCAAACAAAAATTATATAGAATAATACTATTCACACACACTCTGTGGTATAAATGTAAAGCTTACTCTTTACTTCTATATTTTTCTTATTTGCTTTAAGTTAGAGACAAAAAAAATATTTTTATTTATTTTCTATCAAAAATAAAAAATAGACTCCACGGCCAAAGAAAGTGCAGGCAAAAATCAAGTGGTTGATGGACTCCACAGAGGGAGGGAGGTAGCAACTGGAGCGTACTAAAGCAGCGGCAGAGAGGGCGAGGGACGCAATTAGGGGTGTAATGTGGGCCGTGCCCGGCACGACCCACATATTTTGGGCCAAAACAAGCAAGGGGCCAGCCTGGCCCGGCCCGGCTCGGATTCAAATTATTATTTAAAAATAAAATTTATTTTAAAATAAAATAATTATAAAATAACAAATTTATTTTGATAAAAAAATAAAATTTATAAAAATAATTATAAAATAACAAAATTTTAAATTTTTAAAAAATTAAAAATAAATTTTTATTTAAAAAATAATTTTAAAAAAAATTTTGGTCCAATGGATCATAAAATTTTAGTCCATTGGACCAAAACTACATCTCCCAAGGTCTGCCATGAAGTCCTTGGAAGGAGGGCTCATGGGGAGAAGGGCTAAAAAAAACACTTCTCTCCAAGAGGCTCATGAGGAGAAGGGCCAAGAAAAGCTCATCTCCCCAAGAGTTAACACCAAGGCCCACGTGGCTAGCTTACTTACTACTACGATTGTTATGATATGTCTATTTTTATCTATTTTAGAATGAAAAAAGTTATAGTTAATGGAATTGATAAAATTAGAAACTTAGCATGTATAATTAATTATATTAACATGAAGTTATGTAATCTGATATTCCATGATTCATGACTCAGGGGAATCCTATATTAACATGAAGTTATGTAATCTGATGTTTCACTAAAATTAATATTTGAGCAAATTGATCATTTTGCTGGAATAGAATGTTACAGTAGATAGATTAATTAGGTTCTTTATTTACAGTCATAAGATCTAATAGGCCACGCATTATTCTAAGCATGTTTTGGAGAAAATACTTTTCGTATTAATATTTTTTTTCGGGAATGCTAGATGTACACCTCATAAGGAGTGTACATCCTACACCCCACCCCATTCTGGGATGGGACTTTCTTCACTGGTCACTTTGATGTGATCAGTAAAATTTACCCTACCCCAAAATGGGGTGGGGTGTAGGATGTACAACCCCTTATGGGTGTACACTTATATTTACCTTTTTTTTTTTTTTTTTTTTTCTTTCCTTTTGTGATTGTTGTAGAATTAATGCTTTTTTTTAAGGTTGTTAGAGATAATTGCTTATCTTATACCTTTTCCTTTAGATTAGTGTTCATTAATTTGTACTCAAATATAAAAAAGAATTAATGCTTTTTTAAGTAGTCAGTTCATTAATTTGTACTCTCACACATTCACTGTTTAAAATACTTCTCCATCTATCATTTCGAAGTCATAAATAAAATTCATTCAATCCTAAAATGAATAGAATATAAAATATACAGCCATTTTAAAATGTACATTAAGTTTTATATTTGAGTCTCATGTGATAAAATTTTTTTATATTTGAGAATGATCTCCTCTCCTCTTATGACAAACTCCTTTTATATTTAAGAATGATCTCCTCCTATGTGACAAATTAGGAGTATTGCTTTTATAAGTACGAAAGTATTCGTGTTTATAAGTTGTTTTTAATTTTTACGACTTTCTAATTATTGATCGACTGTGTTAAATTTGATCTAAAATATTTAAAATAGGTAGAAAGTAAACTTTGTGATTTTTCGATATTATTTGTCAGTTATTGAAGAGCTCAAAATTAATAATTTTAATTATCGTGATAAGTCGTTTATAAATTTAATAATATAGAAATATTAAATTACGTAAAATTTTAATAAATTTATTTTTATATTATATAAAATAAAATTAATATATTTAATTTAAAATTAATGTCCATATCATTATATACTTGAGAGAAGAGTTTTCTTTACTAGGTTTTGTATGGCCGTTGATAAATTTAGTTAACAAATTTATAGACTTCAAACATATTAGGGAAATAAATAACTCATTGTTAATCTTCCGCGAGCTTTAGTTAATTTTTCGAAACAAGTAACTCATTACGCATAGTAGATGATATAAAATGGAAAAATTATTCGCTGAAACATATACTAATATCAAAGATGCCTTTTATTAAATAAAGAAAGAAAAGACACAGAAAGAACATTTTTATTTTTTATTTTTTACTAATTCTCTCATCCGTCAAACTCCGGTCTCTGCTTTCTCCAAATCTTTCAAGAACTCTTGGAACGCGGCGAGAGACGGCCCCTCCTCGTCGTGCGCAGCCGCAGCCTTCTTCTTGAGCTCCGCAGCGCGCGCCCGGAGCTTGGCGCCCTCCTCCGTCTCCAACACCAGCCTCACCTTCCTCTCCACCTCCTCCGCTATGACGAGCTCTTTGTCGTACCCCTCCACCGCGACCCCCACGCCGAAATCCTCGACCAGAAACACCTTGTTCAGCTGCTGCTCCGCGTAGAGGGGCCAGCACACGAGAGGCACCCCCGCGGTGATGGCCTCGAGCGAAGAGTTCCACCCGCAGTGACTCACGAACGCGCCCACCGCGGCGTGGCGCAGCACCTTCACCTGCGGCGCCCACGACGGGACCACGAGCCCCCGCCCCGCGGTCCGGTCCAGGAACCCTTCCGGGAGCAGCGCGCCCAGGTCAGGCTCGGGCTGCCGCTCGAACCCCTTGGACCGGTCCTGGTCCGGGGGGCTCCGCACCACCCACAGGAACCCGTGCCCGCTCCGCTCCAGCCCCAGAGCCATCTCCTTCAGCTGCTTCGCCGAGAACGCGCCCCCGCTCCCGAAGCAGAGGAACACCACGCTCCGCTCCGGCTGGGCGTCGAGCCACGCGAGGCACGCGTGCCGCTCCTCCTCTTCGGCTCCTTCTTTCTTGGCTTTCTCGAGCCCTCCGGTGACGAGGGGGCCGGCGAAGTAGGTGGGGGGCATGGAGCCCCCGGGGAGGGGGAGCCCGTCGCGGAGGGCGCGCTTGGAGCCGGGCTCGAGCGCCTCGAACGTGTTTACGAGGATGCCCCGGGAGTTGGGTAGGCGCCCGAAGCAGTGGAGGAAGGCGCTGAAGGCGTCGGAGTCGCGGTCAAACAGGTACCGAGGAATGTCGCTGGCGGGGATGGGCATCACGCCCGGGAAGTGGACGTGGGTTCGGCCAGGGTCTTTGAATCTGGAAACGGCGGTGGGGTCGTCATGGTGGAGGTGGGGGAGGTGGAGGTACACGGCGAGGTTGGCGGCACAGGTGGTGAAGAACAAGTAGGCGGGGAGTGCGAGCTCGGCGGCGACGTCGAGCGCGTCGGTGCAGAAGAAGTCGAGGACGAGGGCGCAGGGCGGAGGGGAGAGGGAGCGGAGGAGGGAGCGGAGGCTGGCGTTGTTGAGGCGGAGCACGTCGAATATCTGCACGATGGGCGCGAGCCCCGGCAGGCGAGGGGTGTAAGCGACGCGGGGGAGGAGGTGGAAGGTGATCGGGGAGGCCGGGTCGGTGGAGGAAATGTGCGAGATCACGGGGGCCATGGATGGGTCCGTGGGTAAGGGGGACTCCACGGCCACCACGGCCACGGAGGCGAAGCCGTGGCGAACAAAGAGCTTCGCGAGCTCCACCATGGGCGTGAGGTGCCCCATCCCCATGCCCGAGTACAATACCACCGTCTCCTTCATCGCCTCCCCTACCTAGCTAGACCCCTGCTCCTAAATTCTAATTAAGGTAACACGTTGTTGCCCTGTAATCAGTACTCGTTTGCTTCGACCTGAGTGGAAAGATGTGGAAGATGAGGAGTGTTTATTTATAGTAAAATACTTGATGTATGGTTATATATTTTATATTTTATTTATTATAAATTAAAATAAATTTTATTAATTATTTTAAAATAATGGATAAAAAAAATTTTATTTTTTGATGGATGGAAATGTAAAATGTGCGTACAAATAGTATTGCTCTTATTTATAAGAGTGGTCAGCAAGTAAATTATATATATATATAGTAATATAATTTCGGCTGAAATATTATTCATAAAATCAAATAATTAATGCAACCAATTATTTTCTCGTTAGGTCTATCTATTTGATCATCTTCACTTCTTGTATTATATTATTCAACTAACCATCATTAAATTTCAGAAAATTAGTATCATTTTAACCACATATTTTTTAATTCAATAATTAAAAATTTAATAGCACTAATAACTTATATACCTATTAATAGCATAATAGTCTAATTCTTAATAATATATCAATATATTTTATAATATATTTTATGTGGTAGAATTTATAAGAGTGCAGGTAAGTTTCACTCCTTGCATGGAGGAATGTGCGGTCAGAACAATAATATTCTTGATACTTAGTGAATAATTAATAAAATAAAATAATTTAAAAAATAAAAATAATTAAAATTATAAATGACAGAAAATTTAAGTGTATTAAATACTTATATCTATCCATAGTATAGAAGCTAAAAACACTCTCTCTCTCTCCCCATATATATATATATATATATATATATATATATATATATATATATATATATATATATATATATATATATATATATATATTTGTATATGTATACTAATATAATACCAGCGCGATGCAGCGGATAGATATTATTAAAATAAAAATATGAATAATTTTTGACACTACAATAATACGAAAAAGTACGTATTTTATAAGTCACTACCAATACTGTAGTTACATATATTACGTACTTTGTAGGAGTAAAATATGAAAACAACACGCAAAATTAAAATATGGTAAATATATCACACATATTATTCAAAAGCTATAGCAAATAATTCTTGTGATATCTTTGATTTAACAATCTTCATTTCTCTTCTTCTTTTTGTTTTGACAATCTTCATTTCTCTTCTTTATCGGTTTCAGAACTCTCAACATAACTACAAATAAGAAAGAGTAAATATAAGTTATTTTATTTTATTTTAAAATACAAGAACAAAAAATTTTAAAGTTTTAATACAATAATTATCTAAGTACTCTTTTTTTGCCCTCTTGATTGCTTCGCGACCTCATCCAAATTGATCTTAGAACTTCTAATGTTACATACAAAAAGATGATAAATAATAAGTTTTTTAAGTAAAACATCTAATGTATTGTTTAAAGGAAAAAGCATAGTTACAAATGCTAAGTTATTTTATTTAATTTATAAATGCAAGAACAAAAAAATTTAAAAAATATAATACAATAATTAACTAACCACTTTGTTTTTGCCTTTTGATTGCTTCATGGCTTCATCCAAGTTGAACTTAGAACTTCTCATATTACATATAAAAGCTTATAAATAATCAAAAGCTTATAAATAATCAATTTTTTGAGTATTAAAATATATAAAGTACTTTGTTAATATATATATATATATATATATATATATATAGAGAGAGAGAGAGAGAGAGAGAGAGAGAGAGAGAGAGAGTTTAATTAAAAAGAAAAGCTTTTTACTTTTTACTTTTTCTTTTTTTTTTTTTCATTAAAGAACCTGCACGAATCTCAATGCGATCCAAAGGCTACAAAATGGGTGGCAAAGTTGGGTTGGTGCTATCAATAGCATTCCAGCCCAACTCTCTCTCTCTCTCTCTATATATATATATATATATATTAGACAATATTTCTTACGCTGTTTTGATTGTTCCACTTGTAGATATTTGATGCCAACATTAATGGTCGATGTCATCTATATAGTCAAACGTACGTAAGCGGTTAAAACATGCACGCCAAATTTGTGTTTTAGATTATATGTTTGTTTACTTTCAATAATAAATTTTAAGTATATTTTTAAAAAATTTTAAAATTATAACTAAAATAACATTAAATCAAATGATTCAAAATTTTTATGCAGTATTAAAACTACCTAAAATATAGGTGTGTTGAATTACGGTTTACCGAAAAATCGGAGAAATGTACCAGCATACAAAAGATAAATCATTGTAATAAATCGCCAGCAGATTCCTGTAAAAAAAAATAAAATAAAATTGGTAAAAAATTAAATTACGTATATAGTAATTGATAAAATAAAATATTATGTAAAAAATATTGTATTAGGTCTCACGGCAACACCAAATAAAAAAATCTGATATAGATTCCTGAGGCAAAAAAAAAAAAAAAAAAAAAAAAGAAAAAAAAAGGGTAAAAAATGTAAAAAATCGCTCAAAAAGAATCAAAAGAAAGGGCGGCGATTTTTACCTTTCGAGGTGGCGACGCACTTGAAGACAGCGACAACACGCTCCCACGTTCTAGAGCCAGGCAATGTCAGCAACAGGGCGCGAAAAACTCCACCAAGATCACCCAGCAGAGCTCAAAACCAACCACCAAAACTCTCGATTCAACACTCAAATTGAAAAAATTCTCGACAGATGATGACAAAAAAAGAATGCAATATATATATATATAAATGAAGGTGGAAGTGAATATACAACGGATGAGAGAGGGAGCCGAAGGGAGGAAACATAATGGTGAAGCAAGATGAAATGTTGCAACAATGGAAGGGAAGAACGTACGGCGCGAAGTTGAATAGACATGGAGTAATTAATTGGAGCATGGGGTAATTAACTGTGCGAAGTTGCAATAGACATGGGGTAATAATTAATTAGAGCTAATTAACGTAATTGTTGAGAATTTAATGACATAATAATTAATTGTAGCTGATTAACGTAATTGTTGAGAATTTAATTAATTAAAAATTGGGATGAAGAAAAGAATGCCACGTGGCATTCAAATATTAAGGTGCAAATAATTAATAATTAATTTTTTCGTGCACTAATTAATTGAGAATTTAATTGGAAAGAGCAACGAAGGAAAGAGTGTTGGAGCTAATTAACGTAAAAATAAAGGAAAGAGTGCTGATTGGAAAGAGGGATGAAGAAAATAGTGCTGGTATACATGGGGTAATAATTAATTAGAGCTAATTAAAGTAATTGTTGAGAATTTAATTATTTGAAAATTGGGATGAAGAATAGAGTGGGATTTAATTAATTGGAAATTGGGATGAAGGAAAGAGTGCCACGTCGCATTCAGATATTAAGGATTTTATATATATATATATATATATATATATATATATATATATATATATATATATATATATATATATTTTGTACTTTTAAAATTATCAAGTTAATGGCGTTGGTAGGTTTTAGCTTTTGAATAAAAAAATATACGGTAAAAATAATAATGAATTTTTTGAATTTAGTGAGTGAACAATAAAATAGTAAGCATTCAAGAAATAAAATTAGTCAAAAAAAATTAATTTAATGATAAAAAATTTATAACCACCAATTACTTGATAATTTTATGATTGTGAAGTAATATTGAAACTTCTCATAAAAATGCGCAACGTGGCAGCTTTTTAGCTTTTGGTTCACTTAATGATTTTTAGAACGTATTATATAAAAAAACCTTTCTAGAATGTGTTATACAGTTAAAATTAGTATATAAGGAAAAAAATTAAAATATTATTTTTAAAACTTTTAGAGCGTACTATATAGTAAAAATATATAAAAATTTTAGAGATTTAAACTTATATATATATATATATATATATATATATATATATATATATATATATATATATATATATATATATATATATTGTTGGAACAAAATATTCGAATTTTTTTTAAAAAAAAATTATTCTTAAAATTTTGAGAATGTATTATATAGTCATAATATATAAAATAAGAAGGAAAAAATATTTGAAATATTATTTTTCAAATTTTGAGAATACACTATGTAGTCAAAATATATATAAAGTTTAGATATTTAAACTTTTATATATATATATATATATATATATATATATATATATATATATATATATATATATATATATATATATATATATATATATATATATATGGTTGGAATAAAATATCAGAATTTCTTTTAAAATTTTATTTTTAAAATTTTGAGAATGTATTATTTTTAAAATTTAGACTTTCTCATGAAATTGTGTCACGTGGCGTTTTGTGGTTCCAAAACTAAGCTTTCAAAATTATATAAATAAATAAATAAATAAATAATATATATATATATATATATATATATATATATATATATATATATATATATATATATATATAAAGAGAGAGAGAGAGAGAGAGAGAGAGAGAGAAGGACTTACTTTCAAAAGCATAAGCTTAAATATAGTTATAAATTTTTTATTATTAAATTTGCTTTGAGATTTGTATTATTTATTTTTTCTATCTCTCTTTTTAGTTGGCTTTACAATAGCACAAATCTCATTACAAATTTAATGATAAAAAATTCACAAAAATACTTTTGCTTGTACTTTTATATATATATATATATATATATATATATTATATATATACAGAGAGAGAGAGAGAGAGAGAGAGAGAGAGAGCAAGCGCGCTTATATACTTTTAAAAATACTAGTTCAATTATGTTTGTAAATTTTTTACCATTAGATTTGTATTGAAATTTGTACTATTATAAATTCAATTAAAGAGAAAGAAAGTGAAAATATAATTGTACAAATATCAATACAAATTCAGGAGTACAAGCTCTACTATATATATATATATATATATATATATATATATATATATATATATATATATATATATATATATATATATATATATATATATATATAGTAGAGCTTATATACTTTTAAAATTACAAACTCAACTATATTTGTAAATTTTTTATCATTAAATTTGTATTAAGATCTGTGCTATTGCAAAGTCAATTAAAAAAAGAGAAAGAAAAAGTATAATAGTACGGAACCCAATACAAATCCAAAGGTAAAAAACTCACAAGTATAGTTGGACTTGTAATTTTAAGAGTATATAAGCTCTACTATTATATATAGGGAGAGAGCGAGAGCGGCCAGCTACTTTGCTATCGATAGCACGCAGCACTTGGTGTTACCAAGGTTTTATCCATTAGATCTATCCCTTTGATTATTTTCACCCGTCAGATCATTCTATTTCCCCAACTACCCACTAAACCCTAGGAACCCACTATCATCCTAGCCGCACCTCTTAATCCAAGGGCTACAAACTTAATAGCACCAATGCCTTGAGCTCCTATGTTTTTTAAAAGTACATTAGTGCTTATAAATTTTTAGTCATTATATGAAAAGATGTGCGGTTACGATGATAGTGGGCTCTTGGTTTTAGTGGTTGGTTAATGGAATAACATGATTTAAAAAGTGAAATTAGTCAATGTTGAGACCAGATTTTTGCCATCCGAGAAAGTGACACGTGGCGTATACTACCGGCTAAAATTATCAGCTGATGAAGAAAATGGTCAACCGAAGAAGGATCTACATCCTGATCCGGACCAATCTCAATCACGCGAGAATACAGCACGCGACGTATGCCATCAGCCGAGAGAAGGGGCATCCGACAAGAAAATCATCGCTTCAATCCAAGGGCGACTTCGGCTGAAGGCGACCACCAGACCGCTTTAGTCAAGCGACGGAGAAGGCGGGAGTCAGAGTCAGCCTTCGGTTGCTCGAATCAAAAAAGGAAGACTTCGAAAAGAAGGCGTGCGAGATTGGGGCGCAAATTCCGCAACTAACCCGGAACAGCAAGCAACGCCCAGTACTGGAAAGCGTCAAGAATCACACTCTAGCGCGATAGTAAGAGGATGAACATAGACGAAAGAACGGTTGTCATCATTTTTGAGAAAGTTTCGGTTCAAAAGGAAGTCGTTGAGGATTTCAGGATGATTCTCTCCAAATCATGCCAATAATCCAAATCGGCGCCTAATAGTTAAAATAGTTCGGAAGTCTATAAATACCCGAACCATCGAAGAAAAAGGGATCCGACAACCTTGTAAGCCTGGTACCACCCCTACTTTTTCATATCTTCGAAGTAGATTAATTTAACTTTTACTGTTTTTTTTTACCGCTTTCCTAGAAATAGTTTTAATTGTAATTGATTACCCTGTTCCTGTTACCCATTTTCACTTAATACAATTTTCACCCCACAATCGGCTCCTTAGTCTTTTGTGTTTTATCTTTATCTGTGCCTCCCTCTCTACCTCCACATTCCATTTCGGCTACTCTAAGCCGAATGGTTGCGAGAGTTATTAGAGGAGAACCCGGTCGAGCAGATCCCTCCTCGTCCCGATCGCTTAATCCACTGGCAGGCGGCGCATTCGACTTGGTACTATTAATAATATTCCACGCTATATATATATATATATATATATATATATATATATATATATATATATATATATATATATATATACATAGTCCGGCTGGAATACTATCGATAGCACCAAGCAATTGGTGCTATCAAGTTTTTAGCCTTTGGATGAAAGTATGTGCGGTTGGAATTATAGTAGTTTTCTAAGATTTTTACTATTCAACCAACCACCCACTAAACCCTAGGGGACCACTATCATCCTAACCGCACATTTCTTAATCCAAAGGCTAAAAACTTGATAGCACCAATGACTTGATGCTATCGATAGTATTCCAGCCTAATTATATATATATATATTCCAGCAACTATAATTGTATAAGTACTAAACAATTTGTACGTATAAGTTTTCTACCGTTATATCAATTCCTTGACTAATTTCATTATTTAAATCATTCTATTCCACCAACTACTCACTTAACCCAAGGAGCTCACTATCACCCTAACCACACATCTTTTTATTCAAAACTAAAAACATAGCTTTTAAAATTATATATATATAGTCTGACTACTTCAAAATAAAATAGGAATAACAAAAGTTATTCATTCTATCTTGTCAAATAAGATATTTTTTGTCGAAATATTTTATTCCGGTCAAAACTCTTTATTTTCAATTATTTTGGAATATTTTGGAATAATTTAGAATAAACTATTTCATTTTTTTTTTTGGTGGAATAATATTATTTCTAAATTTAATTCTAAATTTATTAAAATTATAAATTAATTTAAAATTAAATTATATTGAATTAATATCTTATATATTATAATTAATTATTTTTATTATAAAATTATTAATAATACTATATTAATTTATATTATTTATACTTAAATATTATAAAAAATTATATTTAAATATTATAATAAATTAATTTTATTAAATTTTAGTTATAATTTATGAATAGAAAAACTTTTGCAGCACTCCAAAAAATAACAATAATAATAATAATAATAATAATAATAATAATAAATCGCTGGAAAGTGACGCAAGCAATAATTAGATGTTCCCTTTTTTCACTACAATTTTACGGCCTCTTTAACGCTTCGAAAGTGTTTCTCAACCCGAAGCCATCACCATTAATGGGTCTCGTCCCTACTGAAAACATGAGGCAAATTTTAATCCACATTTTGTAAAGTGCTTCTCAACCTGAAGCCATGACCATCAATGGGTCTTGTCCCTACTGTAAACATGAGGCATATTTTAATCTACATTTTGCAAAGAAAAATACATTTTTATCCGCGAATATATATTTTATATTTTATTTATTTTAAAATAAAATAAATTTTATTAATTATTTAAAAATAATTATTAACTAAATTTTATTCTGTAGTGAAGTATATATTATATATTTAATTTTAAATGTACAAATAATATTATTTTTTTATAAATTAAAATAACATATAAAAAAATTAAATTAATTAAAAATTAAAGTTATTCAATCTATATAAATATATAAATCGTGAGTTTGTTGGTCAGATCGCGTTCTCTTGGCTTTTCTCTGTGACACCCCCGGAATTTGGATTAGTCCTCTATATATATAATATAATAGGACTAAATCTCTAACCCGGCTATAGCATTTTGGATGGTAGCAAGATCCAAGAGGAACATGAGAGTTAAGCGTGCTAGAGCTAGAGTAGTTCTAGGATGGGTGACCCCCTGGGAAGTGGGGCGTCACAGTTGGTATCAGAGACATTCACCAGCCGGAAATGTGAGATGAGTCTCGGCTGAGCCAGGGTTATATAGCGGGTAGAGCGAGGCTCCCCGGCTAATGACCGTTGTGAGTGGAGTGCAGCTCCTCACAAGGTCGGCTAAGGCTAGCGAGCCTGGTGCTTGTGAGTGTGCTTGAGCCTCACGTGGACGTCAGGGCTTAAAGGGGGGAAGAATGTGACACCCCCGGAATTTGGATTAGTCCTCTATATAAATGATATAATAGGACTAAATCTCTAATCCGGCTATAGCATTTTGAATGGTAGCAAGATCCAAGAGGAACATGAGAGTTAAGCGTGCTAGAGCTAGAGTAGTTCTAGGACTAGAGCTAGAGTAGTTCTAGGATGGGTGACCCCCTGGGAAGTGGGGCGTCACATTCTCACTCCAAACTCTCTTTCTTACCATCCACTACAACAAAACTATACTATAACGATATTTTTAAGTATTCCTAAAATTCGATATATGTGCAGTAGCTATATATCTTTATAATTTAATTTTAGATATAGATGAAATATAAATTGATACTTATAAAAAAATATCAAAAAATATATTATTATAATCTAATTTTATTATAATAATCATTTATTTTTATTTGATAAATTAATTAATAATATTCTCTCTCACATAATTTGGTTGAAGTGACCACTCTTTTCTATTTCATTAATTAATTAATGATATTTCCGTTATGTAACGGAAGGATTTGTCTTTCTCAAACATCGCTTTCTTTTCCTCTCATATAACCTCCCTATTACCTACTACCCTACCCTCACTATAAATTCAATTATTATTATCTAGTCACACCCCTACCTTCCATTCTCTAAAATTTTGTTGAAAATGGGAGATATATATATTGTAAAAATGTATTATAATAAATTAAAAATTTTATCAATTATTGTTTATCATAATTTAATGATTAATATAATTCACGCGTTTATCTTTACCCAGATAAATATAATTTTTAATATAAAACAAAAAAAAAATCTAATAACAATCATTTAATAAAATTTTAACTTGTCAAAATATCAAATCTTGTGACAGATGAATTCGTCTTTTCAAAACATTTCTTTTCCTTTTCTTCTCATATAACCTCTTTAATAACCATCTAATAAAATTTTTAACTTATCAGAATTGTTGATTTTCCTTTTCCTCTCATATAACCTTTTTAATAATTATTTAACAAAATTTTAACTTATGAGAAGTGTTGCTTTTCTTTCTCCTCGTATATAACCTCTTTAATAATCATTTAACAAAATTTTAACTTATCTGTTACTTTTCTTTTTTCTCTCCTATAACTTCTTTAATAACTATTTAACAAAATTTTAATTTATCAGAAGTGTTACATCCTACGACAGGATTGGTCTTTTCAAAACATTTTTTCATTTTCCTCTCATATAACCTCCTGATGACCTCTCTAATCCAAATTATTATCTACTATCCTACTCTCGCTTCAAATTCAATCATTATTGTCTACTCGCCCCTACCTATCTTTCCCTAAAATCCTATCTTCCATTCCCAAAAATCTTGTTGAAAATGAGAGGAATATATATTATAAAGAGATATGACGATAAACTAAAAATTTTATTAATTATTTTGGTCACACGTATGTATTTATCGCAGGTAAATATAACTTTTAACATATAATAGAAAAAATCTAAATAACAACCACTTAACAAGATTTTAAGTTATTTTTAATATTTAACCAACTGATATTAAAAATAAATTTGATAAATTTAAACTTATCAAAAATATCGGGTTACTTATCCACATCCTCCCTTATCAAAAATATTAGGAAACCTATCAGGCATTTCCCAAGACAAAGGCTCTTGTGTAACTCAATAAACAACTTCCTAAGGTATGGTTAAGACAAAATTAAAATAGTAAATAAAAAGTGAATCAAATATTATTAAGAGATAAATTTGATAAATTTAAACTTATCAAAATATTGGATTATTTATCAATATACTCCCTTATCAAAAATATTTGGCATTCTATCAAGCACTTCCCAAGGTAAGGCGCTTGGGTAGCCCGATAAGCCACTTCTTAAGATATGATTAAGACAAAAATAAAATAGTAAGTAAAAAATGAACCGGAACAAATAAAATAGTAAATAAAAAGTGAACCAGGACAATATCGCACGTCATCGCCCACCTGACCCGACTCGGCTCATGGCATGCAAGCGTATCTTTCAGAGAGTAGAAATATAAATATAAATATAAATATAACTACCACTTAAGAAAGTAGAAATATAAATATAGCTATCACATATGATTATTTTTTAATGTGTGACTAAATATCATATATGATGAGCTAAATTTTGGGCTCTCAGGTAAAGTTTATTGACATTGGGCCATCAAGAAAGCTCAAAAGCCAAAATCAAGTTTTAAATCAAAAGAAAACAATAAAATCTAACATAGAGTTCATTCGTGCACAGCAAAAAAAAAAAAAAAAAAAAAAAAAAAAAAGTTTAAAGGTATGAGGTAGTATTCTTCAAGATAGTTTTTTAAAAAATATATATATAATTTTTATAAAATATATTGACAATTATTTTAAAAAAAAATATTGTGACTAATTTGGATTTAATAAATTGATGTACACAGTTGAAATTTTTAAACCATATAGTTTCAATTAATTGGTTTAGGAGCTTAAAATTTTATTTCAACTTTTTAATTTAATAAATAAATTAAATATTTTTTAGAATAGAATTTTATCGTAAGAACTAAGCAAATTAAGATGCATGAAAGCAATTAGTTGTTGATCACACAAGTGGTTTGTCCCATAATTGAGGTGTTTAAAAGTGATAGAAAAGATAAGCTTTTTTTTTTTTAATTTCTATAAATTTGCATTTATATATGTACTTTTTTCAAACGGCAGCATTACCTCAATAGTAACAAGTATATCTTGCTTTTTTACTAGAATACATACTTTTATGATAGTGTGATTTATGACTGCACTATTTTTTTTTTTTTCTTTCTGATCTATTATTTGTAATATTATCAGACTACCTCGTATTCTTTATAGGCTACGTTTGGTTCGAATATAAAAAAAAATTTAATTATACCGAGAATAGACATAAGTTATGATATTAACAGGAACTAATGTTAATTTATGTTTTGGTGGGTATAAGAGTTATACCGGGTATAAAGAAAATTGTATTTGGTAAGTTAAAAAGGAATAAAAAGAATAAAGTTGACTAAAATTTTAATTTATGATTAAAATTTTACTGATATGATTTTAAATATTTATTAAAAAAATTATTAAAATTTATATTTTACTTATATATAAAAAAAATTTATTAAAAAAATTTATCATATAATTTATTAAAATTATATGATAAATTTATTAAAAATTAAAGTTAAAAATTTTAAAAGCTATAAAATTTAAAATTTAAAATTTAAAAATTTATAAATGTTAAAAATTTCAATTTTAATTGTCTTAAAAAATTACAAAAGTAGAAGAAAAAATTTTATTTTTAAAATTAGTATAAATTTAAAAAAAAAATATTAAAAAATTTGCATAAATTTAAAAATTTTAAAATTAATAAAATTTTAAAATTGAGGAACTGAACTCAGAAGAGCGCTTATAAAATTTTTGGGCTTTCAAAATGGACGGAACAAGGCCCAACTAATTACACGTGGGCTTAAAACTACACCAACAACAGGCCATGAATTCCGGTCCAAAACAATAAAAGTCGATCCGTTCTCATTCCAAGATCCATTTGTGAAAAGATCATCTTGATTACCGCGTTAAATATAAAAGCCCAAATTTTACATAATTCATTCGAAAAATACTATTTATACACCCTATAGAGATATATCTCATATAAGGATATAGTCCTTATACCTTTGCATCCAACGGTTTTAATTTTTTTTTTTTTTTGGTGCGAAGCTTTATAGGCTTGGCATCATATTACCTTTTTCATTTTCTTTACACATTAATCCTATATACTTACTTTGATATAATGGGGAAAATATTTTTTCTCCTAATATCGTAATTGATAGGGGTGGCAATTCAGCTCGCTGTCTCGTATTCGGCTCGAAATGAGCTCGAGATCGAATCGCCCGTTTAGTAAACGAGCCGAACACGAGCCGAATTTTTTAGCTCGTTTAATAAACGAGCCGAACACGAGTTGGGGTCAGCTCGCTCGTGTTTGGCTCAATAACGGCTCGAATATATATATATATATATATATATATATATATATATATATATATATATATATATATATATATATATATATATTACTATTTAGATTTTAAGCTATTAAATTTTTATAAATTTTATTTTTTAAATTTTTTTTTCAGTTTTACATTTAATAATAGTAATGGAAATCAAACTTGTTGTTTGCGAACACGAGTCAAATTTTTCAGCTCGATATTTAAACGAGCCAGCTCGTGTTCGGCTCGTTTATTAAACGAGCCGAACACGAGCACATCCCAGCTCGCTCGTGTTCGGCTCGTACACCCCTAGTAATTGATAAACTTGTAATTTATGCCAGTCTGGTAATCGATCAGCCTCTTCTATACAATTTTACATAAATTTTTTATTTAAAAAATTATAAAAGACAACATAAGTTCTAAATTTTTAAATTTTTATAAATAAATATATTTCAAATAAGATTTATGAGTACATTCTATTTAGAATGTACAAAATAATGCTACTCACTTGGAGTGTACAAAAAATATTTTTCATACATTCAAGATAAATTATAAACCAGTTCCTAATATTTTATATACTTTTAAAAATATTTTTTATTATTATTATATATTTTCATATTATTCCTTACACTTTTTTAGGTGTTATTTTTTTAAAGTGTTATTTTATTTGATATGATTTTATATTCTTTTACTATTTTTTTAAATGCATGAGCTTTTTCACTAACATTATAGATGTGTTGGTAGTATGGTGCTAATGGATTGTAAGTAAATCATATACATAATTCGAAATGCCATATAAATTTACAAGCACATCAGCAACATCTGTAATATTATTTTATCTAACTAATAGTTCACCCTAAGCTTCATCAATGAACTATTTTAAAAAATTATAGATATGTTTTATTTTCTAATAAAAATATGAACTATGAAACGGGCACATCTTTCTGGACTCAGAAGACGCGTACACAAACTTGGACATAAAAGACGGCCAAAAAATAATAGTGGCACAAACCAAGTCAAAACCCGCACTAATTTTACAGCAGCATCTAGAAACCATGCAACAATTAATTAAGGTAGTTGCCAAGTCACTAAGCCATTAAATTTCCACATTAAATTCGATAACCAGTTGTGAACGGCAGCTTATAAATCAAAGAATCCGCGTTACGGTCCCACAAAAATGTCCTCGTGTAAACTCCGTTGCATAATAATAAAGCCAACTATAAGGACTAGAGCATTCCAACTCCCAAAGTCCCCAGCAGTTCAAAATTGAGTCTAATTTAAATAAAAGATAATATTATTAAAATATCAAAATTGTAAAATATATGGTTTTAACATATTATATGAATTAAGGTATAGTTTAAAACTAATTTAAGCATATTAAGATTTAGTTTACATTTTAGAATCAAATTTTTTTTTTATTTTCAACGCAATTTTTAAGATAAAGTCTTCGTTTGTTTTTTTTGGGGGGGACTCCTTTCAGAGGGGATTTTTTAAAAATAACCCTATGAAATATTGATTTTTGCAAAATAACCTCGGCCAAATTATATTTGCAAATCTAACCCTCTTTTTGCCACCTCGGCGCCACGCAGGAGTGCCAGCGTGAAGGCGCTGAAGCGGTCAGCGCCTTCACAATATTCCTATGAAGGCGCTGAACCGCTCAGCGCCTTCATGCCTTGTGTTGAAGGCGCTGAATGGTTCAGCGCCTTCATAGGAATATTGTGAAGGCGCTGACCCCTTCAGCGCCTTCATGATATTATGCTGAAGGCGCTAGTGCATTCAGCGCCTTCAGCATACACTACAACCGCGGCCAGGACTTAGTCATTTTTCGTGGAAAAATGGCTAAGTCCTCAGTGTGAGCCAAAATTGGCTTCTCTGTAAAGGCGCTGATCTACTCAGCGCCTTTAGTGATATACACTAAAGGCGCTGATCGGATCAGCGCCTTTAGTGATATACACTAAAGGCGCTGAGCGGATCAGCGCCTTTAGTTATTTACAATGAAGGCGCTGAGTCGCTCAGCGCCTCTAGTGCAGAACACTAAAGGCGCTGAGTGGCTCAGCGCCTTTAGCTCGACTCACACCCAACACTTAACAACACATAAAAAAAATCCCAAAATTATACAATAAGTTCATGCATTGACAAAATACATTCACAAACACCAACAAATAACATTGATCAATCAACCAGCAATCATTTCATTCACAGAATCGAGTTGAGTAACATGAAAGAATAAAATTTACAAAAATTGAGCTCAAAAGCTCAATTTTGAGCACGTCCTCGACCTCGACGTCCTCGCCCACGCCCACGTCCACGCCCTCGCCCTCGCCCTCGCCCACGTGGAACAGCAAGGTCGATGATAGGTATATCATCGAGAAGCTCGACTGCTGCCGACTGATCGAGCTCCTCGATGATACCACCCTCATCCTGTGACGCTATATGCTCGATCTCGTGTGGCGATGATGACCTTGGACGACGGCGTGAATATGTCGATGAAAATGATGTCCGTGGGACTGGCGGCGGGAGCGAAGCTGACGTCGAAGGTCCTGTCATCGGTGCCTGAATGGTCGGAGATGGAGATCGTGGCACCTGAAAGAGTGTAAATAGTTTGTTAATATGAATTTGAAATCTTAATTTGAATTCTATGCTAAATCGTACCTGATGACTCGAGGTCGCTCCCTCATTTGAAGGTCGAGCTGCCTCTCTGGTCGTAGGTTCAGATGGTACATGCTGTAGTGCCATCTGAATATCGCCGCTTATTTCTCTCATAGTCCGAACAATAGTATCAGTCGGCGGTGGGTGCTGCGCAATCTGGTCGACAATGGTTTTAATATGTCGTAGTGTGTCGGCCTGCATTATAAATTAGAAATTAAAATTAAATTTGCAGTTCAGGAAAGTTGAATATAGTAAAATTATATATATAAATTTTAATACCATTGATCTCTCGATATGTCCACGAGGGTGGAAAGTCAGCGGAGGACGCTCTACTGGATGAGAAATCCATCGTCGTGTAATCCTCCAGTACCACTCCATATATATGGATGCCGCTTGCACAGGGTCATCACCAGCAGCCGGGGCTTGATCAAAAATATGATTAAGCCTCTCGGACCACCTCTCAATGTGGTCAGCATGAAATGCTATCCAGTCCTCCTCCGCACGCCCACGTACTGTGATGCGTGGGATGGACACCACATTGACAGGGATATGCTGCAGGAGACCGAACTGCCGCATGACTCGGTCTGGCACGTGCATCTCCACGATATGAAAGCATATCAGGACTGTCCGTGCACGCCAGACCACTGAGCCATGCACACAGTAATCAGGTAATGTCTCTATAACCTGATCTGTGTAGGGCATCCATATAACCTGTTAATCGACAAAATGATTAGTGTTGAATAAAACATCTACATACTTAAAGTATGTAATAAAAGATCTACATACCTGCGCCTCTCGCTGCTGATCCAGCTCGTCTCTGTAGAACTCAATGTCACACGTCTTGACATTGGTTCCGTAACGCAGCCCTCCAGTGTTGCCCCATCTAGATTATAAAAAACATATATTAGTTGCATTTATAATTGAAATACAAAAAATCTACTTTATGAAAAAAAATATCTTACCGGCAACCCAGGGGTCGATCGAACATATCGGGCTCATCTAGGATGCGCGTAGGTCGGCCGATGTGAAGATGGTCCCAAGACCAGATCTGTAAATTGACGCCAACAGGTGAAATGAATTAAACTAATATATATTACCAATATAAAGATAAATCTGAAATTCAAAAATCAGATTTGATACCTGCAATAGGGTAGCAAAACAACAGCATTCGGCCTTCCCGTTCCTCGCGGCACCAGCTAGTGCCCGATATAGATACGCCAGTGTCGCAGCGCCCCACGCATAAGCGCCGCAAATAGCAAAGTCAGCCAAAAGTGGTAGCCACTTTAGATGAACTTTGTATCCGCTGGGGTTTGGAATCATACTACCGCCGATCTGATATAGCATATAAGCGCGGGCGGTAGCTGCGACTAATCCGGCGGGGGCATCCTGAGGTATATCATGAAAGGTTCGATATAACCAATCAAGTGATACCTCAGGTTTCTTGAGTTCCTCAGGCGCCGCCCCCAATAACTCCATGCACAGAGCATGCCAATCGTGGAGGGTGGAACCAGAGACCGGTGCACCATGCACACGGAGACCCGAGATGACCGCCACATCCTTGAGTGTGACGGTCATCTCACCGTGGCGCAAATGGAAGGTCTGGGTCTCCGGTCTCCACCTCTCGGCAAGAGCGCTCAGTAGAGCTTGATCCAGTACCAACCGTCGCAGTCGGGATAACCCGTAGAATCCCGACTGGCGAAGCAGGTCGAGTACCCCTGGATGATCAAGCTCCCACTGGTTCATCTTGCGGCTGTGCTCTGAGAACGGGACGGGATGATAATCCTGTAATGCAAAAAAAAATATAGTTAGCTCTTATATCTAAAATATAGTCAACTTATTTATAATATTTGAAAAATTTAAAATTATATCTCTTACCTCAGTCGTGATAAAGGCTGACCTATGGTGATGCTGGTCCACCAGTACAGACCCATCAACTGGCCCCGCGTCCTCGTGATCTGCCATCTGCAATTAGCAATGTACATATTAGTAACATGATTGATAGAAATAATTAAATATTAAGACAAGATAAATATAATTATGTAAATCATACGCCGGCGTCCTCGTTGCGCTATTTGTGTATTCTGTGGGCAAGTGCTCCTATAATGACCTTCCTGCTTACAAATGGAGCATTTCCCTCGTCGGCCACCCCCCTCGTCCATTACATTACGAATACGTGTAGATCGTGGACGACCTTTCTTCCTTCGTAAAGGGGGCGGTACAATCGGCGGACCTTGGGGTCGTGGCCAGTGCCGTCTATCAGGAACAGGATGAAATTGTGGTGCGTACGCCGCACGATAGCAGTTTGTACTATACCAGTGTGAAGTAAAATTCTCGTATGGTAATCTCAAATGTGTTGTACTACAAACTGCTAAGACATGCGAGCAAGGTATTCCTGTTAGAAGTAATTCACAACATGAGCATTCGACATTTGAACCATCGACGATCACTTTGTAGTCGAATTCTCCAGTACGTACTTCAAATTCGGTGAGTCCAAATCTTACAACGGAATGTAACCGCGCCGCTTCTTCTAAATTTACAGTAATCTTATTCTTTACTTTACTGACAAAAGCGTCATTCCAATGTTCACCGTCCACACGGCGCGCGCAGAAATAGGTATTAAGCTTATAAAAAGTAGACGCAACAAAAGCTGTGATAGGCAAACCACGGGTGTCCTTAAGAACCCCATTTAAGGATTCAGAAAGATTTGTAGTCAACATTCCAAACCGTCTGCCTCCATCAAATGCTCTTGCCCAGTACTCTTTATATCTGTCTAGATTATGGACCCACTCCCATGCATCGTTATCCAACGCCTTTAATTCTTCCTTCAGCTTATTATATTCCGTCGGTGTATTAGCCTCTCCGATATTCCAGAATTTATTTAACAATATCTCGGTCTTGAAGCGCTTTTGCATGTTTGCTTTCATATGTCGAAGACACCAACGATGCGCGTGCCCTCGTGCTGGACGATAGATATCAGCAACTATTTCCTTCAATCCAGGAAATCGATCAGATATTAAACAAATCTGTCTATCACGGGTAACATAGCGACGCAAGTTATGCAAAAACCATCGCCAACTCCCGGCATTCTCTCCCTCACAAATTGCAAATGCCAAAGGATATAATCCATCATTTGCATCTACAGCAGTCGCTATCAAAGCATGACCTTCGTATTTGCCGTATAAATGTGTAGCATCAATACTAACCAACGGCCGACAATGTGCGAATCCTTGTATCGAAGGTCCAAATGACCAAAAAACACGATGAAAGGTACAAATTCCTTCTCGCGGCCACAAATGTTCCAGATGCCATTGAGTACCAGTGTTATAAATCTGTACTTGTGACAGGTAACGAGGCAAGTCGGTGTAGGATTGCTCCCAGCTCCCGTAAATAATTTGGTGGCACACTACTAAACGAGCAAGGTACAGCACTCTCAATCGGATCATACTCACTTTCTCTGCAATGTATACAATCTTTAAGTCCAATTAAATATTATGCTAAATGACAAAATTATTAGGGATTGTTCTAACCTTGTCATTCCGACACCACCTTCGTGTGGAATATAATTGGCGGAAGGACCCAAATCAATATAATTGTGGAGCATTTGGGTGTAATATCCTTGCGGTTCAAAATTAGCCGACGGTTGTAACTCTTTCTCAATATATACCGTCACAACACCATGATGTAGACCTAATCCTATCATTCCCTCCAATGATTCATCATCTAGTACTTCGTGAGCTAACAATCCACCACCGATCGTGGGACAACCAATAGTAAATTTTAGACGAAATTGTTTGCTTGTACAATTTACTAAACGATACATTTTCCTCTCAAACCTACTATATGTACAATCAGTCGGTATCCCGATTAGCTTCTTTTGACCGCCGATATACGTGGACCATTCCCATCGATAACTAACTGTCCATCCCAATGAACACTTATGGGCATGCGAGGATTAGCCATTTAAACTACAAAACAAAATTTAACCACTTCAAAATACTACTTTTAACTTTACAGTCGGAGACCGACAGTGAAACCTCTCACTTTGAGCGATCTCACAGTGAGGGGATCGCTCGCTGTGACGGTGAAGCTCTCTCACTGTGAGAGAGTGATCTTCACTCTCTCTCACTGTGAGAGAGTGATCTTCACTCCCTCACAATGAGTTCACAGTGAGAGAGCTTCACAGTGAAGCTCTCACAGTGAGAGAGCTTCACTGTGAGAGACTAGCTAAAAGCTTTTTTTTTATTAGCAAAGTGTAAGACTAGCTAAACACTGTGAGAGATCACTCTCTCACAGTGAGAGAGAGAAAGAGAGATTTTTTTTTTTTTTTTTTGATTAGCAAATTGTGCAAGGAGTTTTTTTATTTTTATTAGCAAATTGTGCAAGAAGTTTTTTTTTTTTTTTTTTTGATTTGCTCAGTCTCTCACTGAGAGAGATCACTCTCTCACAGTGAGAGAGAGAAAGAGAGATCACTCTGAGAAAGAGAGATCACTCTGACTAGCTAAACACTGTGAGTTTTTTTTTTTTTTTTTTTCAGATGTGCCAGGAGTTTTTTTTTTTTTTTTTTTTTTTGATTTGCAAGGCACTCTCTCACAGTGAGAGATCATTCTCTCACTGTGAGGGAGTGATCTCTCACTGTGAGAGAGCATCTCTCTCACAGTGAGAGAGAACAAGAGAGAGACTGAGAGAGAGAAAGAGAGAAGAGAGATAGAGAGAGCTCACAGTGAAAGCGCGAGGAGAAGGCGACGGCGACGGCGACAGCGAGTGCAGATCGGCAATGTGGAGATCGGGGCGGCGGGGGCGCGAGTTGAGATCGGCAATGTGGAGATCGGGGCGGCGAGATTTCGCGAGAGAAGAGGGAGCTCGTGCTAGTGGAGATCGGCGTGAGTGGAGATCGGCGCGAGTGTTGACGCGACGCGAGTGGAGATCGGAGCTCGGGTGCTCGCGGAGAGTGAAGAAGGTGGGGATGCACTGTGCTCGCGTGAGAGTGAAAGGGGATGCACTGTGCTCGCGTGAGAGTGAAGATGGAAGGGGCCCTGGGGGCGGGGATATAGCGGTGAATAAGGCGCTGACGCGGTTAGCGCCTTTAACATTAAGTTAAAGGCGCTGATCCAGTCAGCGCCTTCAGTGTTTTTCACTAAAGGCGCTGAGCCGCTCAGCGCCTTTAATGTTTTGCACTAAAGGCGCTGATCCGCTCAGCGCCTTTAGACGCTGACTGGTTAAGCGCCTCTACAGGGAAGCCATACTTGGCTTACACTGAGGACTTAGCCATTTTTCCACCACAAATGACTTAAGTCCTGGCCGCGGTTATAGCATATGCTGAAGGCGCTGAATGAACTAGCGCCTTCAGCATATATCATGAAGACGCTGACGGGATCAGCGCCTTCACAATATATCCTATGAAGGCGCTGAACCATTCAGCGCCTTCAAGACATGGCATGAAGGCGCTGAGCGGTTCAGCGTCTTCATAGGGTTATTGTGAAGGCGCTGACCGCGTCAGCGCCTTCACGCTGGCAAACCTGCGTGGCGCCGAGGTGGCAAAAGTAGGGTTAGATTTACAAAATTTTTTTTGCCGAGGTTATTTTGCAAAATACTAAGTTTTAGAGGGTTAGTTTTAAAAAATCCCCCCTTTCAGATGGTAACAAATTGTTATAGGGATACTATTTTTACCGTCATTTTATAATCTTAATAGAGATTGCAAGAGATTCAGAATAGTTAAATTGCGTTTTCACTTTACTAAGCAGATCTACTGTGTGAGTGCAGGACCGTTTTAAATTAGTCGGTAGCCGAGCTCAAGGAATTCAACAAAACCCCAAAACAGAGTCAACAAAAGCATAATACATAGAGCCCAACTCCCCAACCAACTAACCCCGCCCATCAATAATTATACCTTTCCCCCAATTCCCTTTCCCCCCCTGCTACTCCTCCTCTTCTCTCTTAACCAAAATTCTTCCGCGTACGACGATGGCGGAGGTGAGTTTGAAGAAGGAGCAGGCGAAGCCCCTCGCCCTCCCCTCCCCGACCATCCACCCCACCACCACCACCACCACCGTCGAAGAGGAGGAGGCGGTGGGCGCGTCGCAGTTCCGCAACGTCCGGAAGCGCCGCCGCGCCCTCTGCTACTGCTGCGGCTGCTGCGCTGCGACCACGGTGGTCGTCGGCGTCCTCCTCCTCGTCCTCTTCCTCACCGTGTTCAAGGTGAAGGACCCAACCCTCACCATGAACTCCCTCGCCATCGACAGCTTCAACATGAACTTCGGCAGCACCAGCCCCAGCCGCCAGAACAACCTCGTGTCGGCGAACGTGACGCTCACCGCCGACATCTCGATCAAGAACCCCAACGTGGCGTCGTTCCGGTTCGGGGAGAGCGCCACGGATTTCTACTACGAGGGGTCGACGGTCGGGGTCGCGTACGCGCCCGCGGGGCGGGTCGGCGCCGACCGCACCGTGCGCATGAACGTCACGGTCGACATGCTCGCCGACCAGCTCGCCGCCCACCCCAGCGCCTTGAACACCGTCATATCGGGCGGCGACCTCAACATCGGCACCCACACCGACATCGCCGGAAGGGTCAGCGTTTTTGGGATCTACAAGCGCAACATCAAGATCTCCATGAACTGCACCGTCGTCCTGCAGGTGTCGCTCAGTTCCGCTGAGACGCAGAGCACGGCCTGCGACGGAAACGTCAATTGATCGAGTGATGATCTACTCAACGAGGGCGCCCCCAATATTTTTCTTTATTATTAATAAATAGCATCCATCGGATGGTATATTAATTATTAATTACTAGTAGAGGGAACGTGAGATTGTTGTTAGTTGGTAATATTTGTTAGAGTTTTGGTTCGGTAGTTACGTTACTATTTACTGACTAAACAAAATATATACATATTAGTTACTATTCTTATGTAAATATATTTGAGTTTTTTTTTTTTTTAATCTCCAGATAAATATTTGATTTAATTATGGTTCATTTTGAGAAATATTTTATTTAAATTTTTGATTCGATTAAATTTGTCGGATAGTAAATAGTAGACCGTGTCTAATAAATGCGCGGTGGTCACGGGAGACAACGACCCGATCGGGTCGTGGAAGACGTGCATTGGACGCAATTTTATATTTGCAGACGCAATTTTATATTTGCAGATATCATAATTAATGTGAAATATATAATATTATAATTAATTAACATTAATATATAAAATATTAATATTCGATTAAATTTTTGTTTGATAATTTTAACACTAGAGTTATTTGTAAGTTCGATTGTTGGTGGATTTCTACCCTATTTTTTTGTTGTCCATTGATTTAATAGCTTAACCTAAAGTGTTAAATTGTTTACCTTTTCATATAAAAATATATTTTTATATACAAAATTAATCTGAATATGAATCATTTTCAATCAACAATTTATTTTTTTAGTTTTAATTTTATTATCTAATTTTTTTAACAATTTTTTTTTGTTTCGTTTATTTTTTAAATAATCTTACCTGAAAATGTGAAGCAATTAAGCTTCAAACTCGGGTCACGGATATCAATCATCGAGTCCGTTGCCACTTGTATTAGGGACGATTGATTAAGCATTCAAATTTTGAAATAAAAATATAATTACCTGATTCAATTCAAATAAATTAAAATATCTTTTAATAAAATTAAAATTTTTAAAAGTAGAGTAGCTAATTTAAATAATTCATAGATTTTGATAAGTGACATACATTTTTACCAATTTTCTACATTAGTTTATCAGGAGTAAAAATAGTAAATTATAATCTAAATAAATTAGTTGTTACTGAATCTGACCGTTTGCGTAACATAAAATAAAATTGTCAAACTGAGATACGTCATTACACACATTCAAACAGGTGGTAGGATCGTCCGACTCTTTTCAATAGAAAATAAAAAAGAAAATTTTAAAAAAATACAAAGCTACAAACACTGATCAGATTATTTTATTTGTCATGGAGTCTATAAAATTTATAAATTTCTCACTCTTGACTTTCAGACACTGAAATTTCTCACTTTCAGACAATTTTTCAGTCGATCATGACGGCCGAGGCAGTGAGGTGGAAGAGTCCTGCGATTTGGTACGTTTATGTGAAAAAATAAATAAATAAATAAATAAAAGAATCAGATGGAATTGCGATCGAACATTTGTACGTCCTAAAATTCGAGCTCAAAATTAAAACATGAGCGAACCCAAATTCTAGCTCTTCTACTGCAGCAAACAAAGGTGATTCAGACCAGACCCTGAATACGGAGTTGCGTGGACCAATGAGAGAGCTGGTTTCGAAAGCGGCTTCAACCTGGCACCAACCTTATCCTTTTCCTCCTCCGCAATTAATAAAAGTTTAAAACACGCGTTCCACGTCTGAGACAAAAAACGATCCGAAAAGGGGAGCGAATCACTCCCAGCATATTCGAATTCCAAGTGCATTTTCCCGGAAAAACACACCTCGCATATTTAGTTCGCTCACTCTTCGCCGATCCCCAATTCCGCACACACCTCTCGCTCCGCTCCAATTCAATGGCGTTCGAAACGATCAGATCGAGCGCGCTACGATTAATCGGAAAACACGAGAGGATCGAAGGATCGGATTCGTCGGCTCACACCAAGCATCAGGTACGACTATTTCTTATTTTACTCTCTGTGTGTTCTCTTTTTATGTACGATTAGTAGTTGAATTAGAGGATTTGTTAAAGGGAAGGAAGGGTTAGGATTATTTTGAGTTTTTTTTTTTTTTTTTTTTTTTTTTTTTTTTTTTTTTTTTTGAGAGAGAGAGAGAGAGAGAGAGAGAGAGAGAGAGAGAGAGAGAGAGGAAACGTACTATCTGTTCACTTCGTTTTATTTTTTAAACCTGGTTTTTTTTTTTTTTTTTTGAGATGAAATCGTGTAGATCTCACTAGATAGCTTAGATTACGTTGCCTTGTGATTTAGCATCTGATATAGTTAATGAATTTGCTGTGTATTAGTGATCAACGATTTTAATTGATTCCTACAACGACTGGTTCCTTGCCTAAACCTGGGCCCATTAGGGCCTATTATCTGGGAGGCGAAACCCAGCCTAGTGAATTGGGCTTGGCCCAATATAATCTCAGTGAACAGGCCATTTGTTGAAAAAAAAAAAAAAAAAAAAAAAAAGTTGGAATCTGTTACAGTTGGAGATAGTGTGTACAGTATATGTTTGTTTTATTAATTTATTTTTTTCTAATATATTTATTTAAATTTAAACGACTTCTGGAATCTTCCGTGACCTCACCACGAATTCGTGAGGTGCCGTCGCGACAAAACCATCCCTTCATTCTCCGCTCCACGTGTCAGTATCCCAATAGCAAGCGTCTAAGATCTCAAAGCGCGAATGCGAAATCAATTATCGATTAAAGGGTCTCCGAATTAAACAAATCCCCATTTGACACGTGCCCTTCTCCCGAGTTTTCTTGACACTAACGTCACCAACCTGGCGCTCCGCACATTCACACTGTGCCACGTATCGTTGCCGTCAGAAAAAACTAACGGCGAAACTAACGCCGTGACGCTTCCTGTGAGGACGCGACCACCACATCCATCGGAATCGCCGTCATGTCCCTCTCCAAACCAAAAAAGGTAAGCGGTAAACATCCGAATTTTCAGCTACATTTTGAAATATAAATTTTAGTCCTGGTATATATTTATGTTATATTATTATATTATATATTTATTAATTTAAATTTTATAAATAAAATTTTTAGAGCAATACGTGTATATTCTATATTATATTTATTTAAGAGTTAAATTTTTTTTACTCATTATTTTAAAATAATAAATAAAATTTATTTATTTTTGAATGAATAATATGCAAAATATTCATTCCAAATAGAATGTACACTTAGTATTTATCAAATTTTTATTTATTAAAATATTGAAGCAAATTTGAAAATTAAAGTAAAATATTGTTGAAAACTTAAAATTTAAAAGCTTACGGGCTAAAATGAAATTTGAGTGAAATTCTCCTTGTCTCGAAAACTATCTTCCCCCCGTTCGGACGCTTTTGCCCCTAGGTCTCAACTTCGACCTCCGGATCCAACGGTGGGGATCGCTCCTCCCCCGTATAAAGCGGCCCCCATCGCCTTTGTCGGAGTCTTCTTTCTCCCACACGCGCGCCCACACACAGCGAGATCGCAGCGTTCGAGAGTAGAGAGAGATCGTAGGGGAGGGTTTGGGGGGATTTTTTGGGGGGGGTGCGAAATGGCGGAGCACAAGGAGGAGGAGGCGGAGCCGGTGACGGAGAAGATCACGGAGCACTTCGACTCGTCGTCGTCTTCGGACTCCGACGATGAGAAGACGAAATCGAAGGCGGCGTCGGCCGCGGAAGCGATCGAGAAGAAGATCTACCGACTCTTCGGGAGGGAGAAGCCCATCCACACCGTTCTCGGGGGAGGGAAACGTACGTCGCCAAATTTTTTATTTCTTTTTTGTTTTTTTTGTTTTTTTTATATGATCGAAGTGGTTGTTTAGTAGATCGGTTTGGATCGTTCGTTGTTTTTTTTTTTCCATTTTTTGAAAAAAAATTCCGTGTGGTTGATCCTGTAGAAGGTGTTTTAGTTTTTCCTACTTTTGGATCTAGAGATAGGAATAGTAAAGTATGTTGGGAATAGTAAAGTAGTAGGTTCTTCTTTTTATTTGAATTTGAATATTTTGAAAAAAAACTAACAAAAAAAACCCAAAAATTTTCTCTCTATCGACGAATTGATCGATCTGTTTTTGTTTGATTCAGTGCATGTAGATCTAGAGATATGTAGAAGATTCTAGCAATAGAAGTAGGTAGAAGATTCATTTGGAGTGGTTGATTAATTCTCATAAGAGGCCATTTTGCAGCCGCCGACGTTTTTCTATGGAGGAACAAGAAGATCTCGGCCGGTGCCCTGGGCGGGGCAACCGCGATCTGGGTGTTGTTCGAGTTGATCGAATACCATCTCCTGTCCCTTGTGTGCCACTTCCTCATACTTTCTCTAGCTGTGCTGTTCCTCTGGTCAAATGCTAGTACCTTCATCAACAAGTGCGTATTTTCTCTCTAATTTTTCAGCTACTTTACTGCAGTTTTGTTGCTAATCACTACTTTTTTCTGGCTTCTAGGTCTCCGCCTAACATTCCTGAGGTGAGCATCGGTGAAGATGTGGTCGTGAACATTGCGCTCTCGTTGAGATACGAGATCAATAGGGGATTTGCCGTTTTGAGAGAGATCGCTTCTGGGCGTGATCTGAAGAAGTTCCTTGGTGTATGTAATCGATACTCGCATCTTGATTCAAATCCAACGATTTTTCTTTTAAAATTTTTAATGTTCTATCATGGGCTTATTCTGATTACGCCGTTCGAACCTTGTGTTTTCTCAGGTGATTGCAGGGTTGTGGGTTCTTTCTGTTATTGGAAGTTGCTGCAATTTCTTGACCCTGTTTTACATTGGTAATAGCTTATCACTCCTCAGTTGAATTCGATTAGTTAATTGTTTTTTTCTCTAGTATATTCTAAACTGTTTTGTATCTCTTTGGGAATAGTATTTGTTCTGCTGCACACGGTTCCTGTTCTGTACGAGAAGTACGAGGACAAAGTTGACACCTTTTCGGAGAAGGCGGCGGCTGAATTCAACAAGCACTATACTGTCTTCCATGCCAAGTGCCTATCCAAGATTCCGAAGGGACCGTCGAAAGATAAGAAGCACTAGAAGGTATTTCTCATGGTTGCACTAGCTTCTAACAAGTATTGCTACTTGTGGTTTCCGAAAGTATTGTTTTGACTACTAGTCCATTTCTCTTTGGGATTCTATCGTCGGAAATATCTGATTAGTGCATTGGACAATGCCCCTATCGGTAATAGGGTGGTTTTGCATATTTGTAATGTGGATCATGTAAACACTTTCATCCAGTGTGAGTTGATGAATGTCATTTCTAGTAGCAATTAAATTGCTTCACTTAGAGGCAATGTTTGTCCTCATGGGATGTACTTGTTCATCTTGATTTGGCAATTAATTTTGAATATATCATGCGTCGTGGTGTAGTGTTAGTGGTGAAATCGAATCAACCGTTCTTCATAGATGTTGTCTCCTTAATCTTGTATGCATTCCTGACTGGAATCTGCTTGTTAACAAAACAGATCTAGCTAATTTTGGGCAGACATTCAGGAGCCGAATTCCTCTCATGTAAGGATTTTATTAGGTTCTTTTATGATATCTTCTTTATGCTATCAATTGCAACTTTGGGATTCATGCAAGTTTGTACATAGGCATGTAGTCAGGCTATAATAAGTTGCTGATCATTTGTGAGGTAGACAGTTTTTCTGGTAGAAGCCTAGTAATCATTAGTAGGCACAAACAAGTGTTGTTTAAGCATATACATTAAAGTGTAAGCTTGAATTTGTTATGATCTAGCTTTTAGATTGATAGTTTTGACAGCTTTACTTTTACATAGAAGTGCACTCCATTTCATGCCTTTTCTTGAAAATTTGATTACCTAGTTCCTATGATTCCTAGACCTTAGAAAGCTCTATTGCGGCTCGTTTGGTCTAGATTTTTTTTGAATATTGATTTTGATTTGGAGAATTGATTTTGATCAATAGCTGCTAGAGAGTTTGGAGCTTAAATGAAAAGTAATTTTTTTTTATATAATTTTTAAAAATGTTTGGTAGAATTATTTTTTTTCATTTGTAAATAATAGTTTTTTTAAAAAAATTATTTAAAAATAATTTAAATTTTGATATTTTAATTTAAAATATAAATATAAATTTTCAATTTCAAATTTAAAATCTAAATTTAAAATTCAAAATTTAAGTTTAATATAATTAAATTTGAAATTTAATCATAAATTTAAAATTTAAAAGTATTAAATTTGAGATTTGAAATATAAAAGTTAAAATTAAAATCAAATTTAAAATTTTAATTTTAATTTAATTTTAATTTTTAATTAAAAATTAAAATTAAATTTGAATTTAAATTCAAAATCAGAATCAGTTTTCAAGAATTAGGTTTTAACTGTGATTTTAATTTTAGACCTCGAAAATTAAAAAATTAATTTTAAAAATTAGAATTAGATTTTAAAAATTATCTTTGTACCAAAATCACTTTTTAAAAGGCCAAACAACCACTCAGTCTTCTTTGTGTGTCTGTCTTGACTTTTGGCACCTGTTGGGCAGTTGCTTATGCTTTGCATAACCAACATTTAATGGCTGATTCAGGTAGATATGAATAATACAAACTGGTAAATTTGTTACCTGCAAGTGAAATAGGGGTTAGTTTGAGTATCTAAATATTTAATTAACTGATTTTATCTGGAGAATAAAAAATTTTGCTCTTTGGAGAGGCACCATAAAGTTATTAGGGTCTGTTTGAAAACTCTGTAATTTTATAATATTAGGGTATTTTTGTTTTATTATGGTAGACATTGTTTATATTTACTGAGAAGGTTTGTTTTGTCAGCACTATAATTTTATTTTTAATTTTAAGATCTTCAAAATAATGATCTGAACACTTCAAAACCAATTATAATTGTTATAGTAATATCAAGTATTCGGTGGTATTAAATTTTTTTTTATTGTTGGTATCAAATGTTTTTTTATTGTTAGATATATTTTTTTATTATTTTTTATTTTTTAAATTATATTATTTTACTAATTGTTTACTAAATTATATAGAAGGTTAAGAAGATTTGAGTATTTATATACACAAGTAAGTCATCTTTGGTGAAATGTCTAATTCCACGATCAGCTACGTGGGTATGATTTATGTTTTTATAATTATTTAAAAATTAAATTATATAAATTTTTAATATTATTAACTAATTAGTAATTAAATAATTTTAAAAATAATGATTTTAATAATCAATTAGTGGTAAACGTACATCAATTGCAAATTAAGTGAAAACTGGGGCCTTAGTTCGCACGCCCGAGTTATTTCACTCGTTCACTGGCACGTGCGAATCGCCGCTCTTCTATTCAAGTTAGTTATTTATAAGCTCTCAAACTTTGCCCTAGATCTAGATGGGATCGCTCGAGAGCCCTATCCCGCTCCGAACCCAAAATAATGAGCCGCCCCGTTTCCCTTCTCGTGGGAACGAGTTTCGAAATCTCTCCCTCCTCCTCCTCCTCTTTTCGGATGCGATGAAGAGACGCAATTAATCTCGTTCGAAGATCGTCGTCGTTCGCGAACGACCGATCTGTATGAGAGATCATCCCCATTTGGTTCGTATTCGCTGAGCATCCATGGCCTTCCTTCTCCTCCTTTTCTCGCTTTCTCGTTTTCATTGTTGTTATTATGAATTTGTTTTCTTTTTTTTTTTATTCTTTTTGAAACAACGAAGGACCTATGGATGGATCGCTTTTCCCAAAAGAAAAGTGCGGTTTAATCCAAGTTTGCCTTCGGATAGTAAAATCGGCCTAGTTTTTCGGATCCCGCCGGATTATCAACTGCGGTTGTGAGTTCGGTAGTGTTTCGGATCCATCATCAATTTGCTACATTTTATCGATAAGGATTTTTATTTTTTATTTTTTTAAATAATAATAATAATAATAATAATAATAAACCAGAGCGAAGGGCCCAGCAGAGGGGTGTTAAATCTCCTCGTATTGTTGAGACCTCTCTAACGCTGATTATATCTAACCTTCGCACAGGAATTTGAGCCGTTTCGTAGGACGCGTGGATTTGCATATTTTGGGGTTTCACGGCGTCTGAAACCGCGGCTACATTGGTCCCCTTTTTTTTTTTTTCCTTTTTTTTTTTTTTCTCTTATTTTTATTTATTTATTTATTTTTTTTATCCGTCCTCTATTGGTATTTAAATCTAAGCTTAACGGGTGGAAACGATTTTTCATACCCGTATCGAAACCGAAATTGGGATGATGAAATTCAATCCAACCACCACATTGTTGAAATTAGAGAGGCTCTATCATTACAACCCAACAAACACGGTCTAATACGTGATACTCCATTTTATTTTAAAACTTTTCAGTTTACAAAGCGTAAACGAAATGATGACGACGACGACGAAGACAGCATGAAAATCATCTGTTTCTGTATAAAAATCAACAGGACAATGAAATTACAATCATCTAACATCCATCTTCAAACATGATGGAAGAAGAAGAGGAAAAGACAGTAGTTCGCGAATTCGCTCTGGTAAACAGCGTTCTGTTAGGACCTCCCGAGCTTCGGGTAGGCCCACAACTTGTGAAGCCGCCGCGCGCTACTCGGCAACAATTCCTCGGAGTCACTGTCATCACTATCTGAAGAGGAAGAAGTGTCCGAGGTTGACGATGTCAGCTTCGCCGCACCACCCAACAGATACTCCACAACCTGGTATCAGGAAACAAACACTATAGATAGCAATAGCAATGCAGATTTATATAGGTAGTAGATAGGAGCATGTTGTTTGGAAGTGATGAATCTAAAACTTTTTTACATCAGCATTACATGTCAGGGAGAAGGAATAAATAAGCCTTGCTAGGGTTTTTTTGAACTCAATTTTAACACAAAAGTTCATTCAACATATAGTAAAACAGTATAAATAATCTCGTAAAGCAAACATCACCAGTTGGAATAATTACCCGACTAGTGGATATTGGTCTTATTTTTCCTTCATAATTATTAGGAACAAGCTTGCCGCAGGCGTGTGAGGAAGCACATGTCAGATTACTGAACCAAAATAGTGATCCGCAGCGTGTGCAAAATGCTCTAATTGGTGTGAACTTGAACGATGAATTACCTGCAATATAGTTATCCATTCATCCATCATATACACTGCAACTGTACCACAACTAGGGAAGAGCATAACAACCACTGCGAAAGACAAAAGCTGAAAATGCACGAAATATCTAAATCACAGTTTAATATTGGAGCCATCCAAAGAGCATAAATAAAGCAGAAAGGTGGATTTCGATGGAAAATTTTCCTACATAGCCTAAGTTTCAAAGAAAAATAACTAAAAATACTAATCAGTGGAGATAAAAGATTACCAAAAAATCAAGCTTTAGAAAAAGTATACAAGGACAGAGATTACTGGAGACAAACAAACTCCAGTTCTTGATAAATGTGGATACGCACACGTACATATAAAATCCACAATTACCATAAATAAGCAGAGTAAATAAATATCAAGGGCTATCATTCTCGCATATTATCTCCTCTCTTTACTGTAATTTTGGTGCCATTTCCTTTGCATTAGCTTTACATGTTTGCATATATAGAATGTAAAGTACTTGAACAATGGTGCCCAAAGTACTCGAAAAGATTGTACCTGTATATTTTCTCCGGAAAGCTCTTTTCCAATTAAAACTGCTCGCTGGATTCACTTGTGTTATTCTGTTGTGCCGAATAGATTGACAAGCTTCCTCTTTACTTTCACAACTCTTCTTGTTATCCCCAAAGAACAGCGAATGCAGCATGCGCCACAAGTTATTATCATTTGCAGCCGAGTTCCATGCCCTTCTAAGAGAAGATGGATAATGTTAATAATATAGATAAGAAAATGATTTGCCTGAATTGAGGCATGCAAAAAGCGGCGTACCAGCAGACCAAACTCACTGCTACTAATGATCGCAAGTCCAGAAATCTGAAGATGTGAACAAGCAAATCATACGGTAATTGCACCGAATCTGACGAGGAAAAACAAGTCAATATTGTACAACAGAGTAAAATCCAACAGCCTCTAAAGAGAAGAGGGCAGGGTCTTCTCAAGGGCAACAGAAGCAGCATCTAGCAATGAACTGCAGTTTAATTGCTTGATAAACATTCTTCTCAACATCTATGCTACTTGAATTCGACCAAGATAATTTGTAAATTATGTATGCTTAGTTGTATATATATACAGCATATGTTAGCTACCTCCATCTCGGTGGTGCGCTTTCGCCCGCCTCAAATGCGCAACGACGGACTGCTTGTACTCCGAAACCACCAGCGCCTTTTTCTGTCTGGGCAGTACAGCATCTGCAGCGTGTACAAGGATGTTGGCCGATGATATCGCGTTTCCGGTCTGCACACTGCAGTAATGGCAACTCAAGCTAATTTCTTTCATGTAGACTAAAACCAGGGAGTACCAGAAAAAGGAACTAAGAAACATATATCAATCGATGGTATTTTACACCATTTTTTTTGTTGTTGTTGTTGTTGATCGAAAATTGATATTTCACACCTTTACAAAATGGATTCAGTTCTCGGCAATTTAGGCGAATAAAGCAACAGAGTCGTAAAACCCTAAATCATCCAAGGATATACTACATCTAAATCATCAGAGAGGATTAGATCACATCGCCGATAGATTTACACGTAAACTGCGAGTAAAAATTTGCGATTTTCATTTACAATGAAACGAAATTGGAATCGAACAGTTAAAAAAACAGAGTTTGCTAGGGCACGGTATGGCATGGAATGGATACACGGGCGGGTACTCACTCGGGGAGGATTCGGAGGGCGAAGAGGGCGTCGTCGAGGAGGAGGGATTTGAAGGCCTTGGGGAGGGGCGCGTAGGCGAGGCGTAGGGTGCGGGCGAGCTCGTAGCAAGCCCCAGCGTAGTCGCCATGGCGGGAGAGAGCTTCCCTCAGCCCTAATCGCTCGTACCTCTTCTCCGCAGAATTCGCATCCCCCATCGATATCGATATCGCCCACCGACTACTCCCCTCCGTCCTCCCCTGCGGATTTTCCATTTGATGCGTTTCCGGTAATTTTGATTTCGGAGGAGAAAATATAATAATTAAATAATATTGGGTAAAATGTATGGTTAGTCCCTATCTGTTCACGTATTGCGAACTGGGCCCGTACATTCTTCTGATTTATTAATTCAACTATTTTGAATTCTGAAAACGAAGTGAAATTATTAATTTTTATAGTTGTTATTTATTTTATAAATATCTAATTTCAATTCTAATTTTTTTTAGAATAAAATTGATTTAATCTACTTATGACCCATATCGGCTTTTAAATTTTGAATAGGCTCATTACATAGTAAAGCCAAATATTTTTTTTGCTTTTTTTTCCTTTATAAGTTATAACTCTTTTTTTTTTTTTTTTTTTTTTTAATCAATTTTTTTTCTTAAAATTTGGATATTCATTTGAAAAATGAACCAAATATTTTTTTAGATGATGTCATTCTAATGTAATTTAATTTATTTATATTTATATTTTAATCATGACGTAAATATGCGCATTATATTGTAGTTTTGGCGAAAACATGTACTAATATGCATATCTAACACACAAAGTACAGTGAAAACATGTATTAAATTATTAATATGCATCTCCTAACACAGAGAGAATAAACATGCATTCATTCAACCAAAATACACTACCCCAACAAATGGGAGGGATAAATTTGTACAACCAAATGCCAAAATCTAATTGGCAAATACAAATACATATCTACATGCTAAATATATATATATATATATATATAGAGAGAGAGAGAGAGAGAGAGAGAGAGAGAGAGAGAGAGAGAGAGAGAGAGAGAGAACTAAGAAAGAATGTTACAATATGATTGTGATTCATAAATGGTCTTCAACAGAGGAATGAAGATGCTCATAGCAATACGAAAGAAACGACTCTGCTAGAAAACCGCATATACGTAAACTAGTGCCATTTAAGGGCCAAGCCACATCCCCAAATGTCCGTAGATTGATCGGCGTTCTACAAGAAGTACGACAATTGCTGTTTTTTCCGAGATCCCGGTGTTCTACAAGAAGTATGACAATTGCTGTTTTTTCCGAGATCCCCCTTCCCCGTAGAGATCATTCCACTGCTTCAATTCACTCATAATGGAACCTTCGGCAGCAAAACTAGCCGCAACCTGAAAGGAAATGTTTTGTGAAATACATTTAGTTGGCAGAAATGGAAGATCTTATAATGTAAAGAGAATGTCTAACACCGACTAGCAAAAGGCAGACCAAAAAAATAAAAGCTTTTACACAACCTAAAGCAAGAAAATATTATGGGCGTGTCGAACATGCTACACCTTTCAACATAAGCAAAACAGTTTGAACAAACATAAAAACTCACCTGACTCTTTGCCTGCCTCAAGTCTTCCATGTTTAATGGTCTGAGGGTGATTTTCAGCTCTTCATTATCTTCCTGGTTCTCAGAAGCCTCTGTGGCACTCTCGCCTGTGTCAGCTTTTTTTTTCTTCTCCTGCGAAGTAGAGTATTTACCGCATTAAAAGCTTAAGCAACAAATAAAACAGGTATCACTGCTTCCACAGCTACGGAATCAAAGAATGTCAAACAAGACAAAGCAAGAGAGGAAAAATTACGCAAGAGAACTAAGGAAGAGATAGGTTAATGTAACCCATTAATCTAATAAGATTCGGCACATAGATATATTCTCCTTATTAGTGGGGGGCAAAAGTAGAATGATTGCTAAAAGATTTAAGCAGAGGAAAATAGGTATTATCCATCATCATTGAAAAAGACAATGGGCAGACAGAAAAGTGACTCAGGTTTATTGTCATTTTAGCAGATAATCAATACCAAAGAAGCAGAAGGATGAAAAGACAGAGCATCTGTAGACATTTGAAAGAATTCAGATGTAAATTCTGCTTTTTTTCTTTCCACCAACCTATGAAACGCATCAAAACTACATAAAGAAAGTAAGGCAAACAAGTTTTACCAGTTCCTTTTGTCTTTCTTTCTGAATTAGCTCCCTAACGGGACGATATGCAGCCGTCACACACAGATTCTGTGCCCAAAATTGTCAGTCAGCAATTACTCATATTGTTGTTACAACAATATTAAGAAGAATACAGACCTTAAGATCACTCCCACTGTATCCTTCAGTCATAGTCGCAAGTTCCTTAAAGTCGAGCCCTTCCTCAACCTTTTCTTTCGATAGAAGTGTTTTCAGAATCAATTCCCTGCTCTCCACAGTTGGCAGGCCAACCATGATCCTGTTCAAAGGACATAAGAGCCAGAAAAGCAACATTACCTTCACCATGAAATGACTTAGGTCCCTGAAGTTTGCCCCAGTTTCACTTCCACCAGAAGTAAATTAAGGCCCCAAAGTTTGAATCTGATTTCTGATTCAAACTTTAGAGTTTCAATTTTAACAAGGCAATCTAACATAGTGCTAACAGGACTTAGCAGTTACATGAAACAAATTTCAATGATTAAATTGGTATAATCAGAACAGCATAAATGAAATCAAAGTCAGTGTCAAACTTCAGAGTTTAAATTGGAATTCCTCCAATAACTTAATTACTTCTCTTACGACATTTGTGAATTTTATCACTAGACTAACCTGCGCTCGAACCTCCTAATAATCGCTTCATCGAGGTCAAATGGCCTGTTTGTCGCCGCAAGAACAAGGATTCTCTCCTCCAACTTCGTCAAAAGCCCATCCCAATGAGTCATGAACTCATTCTTGATCTTCCGCATTGCCTCGTGCTCCCCAGCCCTAGTTCGCTGCCCTAGCATACTGTCAACCTCATCCACAAAAATAATAGTAGGGGCAACCTTTGCAGCTAAAGTGAACAGAGCCCTGACATTCTTCTCATCCTCCCCAAACCATTTGGATGTGATAGTGGACATTGACACATTAATAAAACTTGCACCAGCTTCATTTGCTATGGCCTTTGCAAGCATCGTTTTACCTGTTCCAGGTGGACCGAATAGCAGTATACCGCGGCATGGCTTTAAAAGGCCACCTTGGAAGAGGTCGGGCCGGCGAAGAGGGAGCATGACTAGCTCTTGAAGTGATTCTTTTATATCATCCATCGCGCCAATGTCATCGAAAGTCACTCCAATTTCATTGGCTGGAATAACCTCTGGTCTGATCCGTTTCTCAAATTCATTGTCTGGAGCTACCTCCTGCTTAAGGAAATCAGAAAAAGTCAAAAAAAAAATAAATTAGGAAGGCACGTTTAAAGCAAGGAGAGAGAGAGAGAGAGAGATGGGCAAAGAAGAAAACAGAAGTAGTTGCACAATAGCTGATGCTGCTGACAATGTCAACATGCATTCCAGAGGGAAAAAAAAAAGAAACATGAAAATATACGTTCTGGTATTGCTAATAGATGTATCAAATAGAACCAAACATACAGGAGTTTTTGTTGGCAGAGATGAACTCTCGCTAACCTTAGTAGCTGCTGATGCTGACTTCTCTGGGTCACTTTTGTTTTCATGTGTTGATGCTTTACTATTACCCTCAGATTTGGTGGCAGCTGCATCATCATTTGGGGCTTCCTGAAAACAACTCAAGTGAATCACTTGCTTTTATCTTAACATAATAAATACCATGTTTAGTTATTCATCTCGTAGTTTTGCATACCTCTCCTGATTCAATATTCACTTCCATCTTCAGGGTATCCTTCCCAGAATTCTTGCTTTCTTGGAAAATGCTCAATCCATGAGATAAGCTATTCACACAAACATATAATTAGAAGAAGCAAGAAAACAATCCAATAAAAAAAGATCCCCAAAATCATGATACACAATCTGACCTGTTTAAAGAAATAACAAGTTTTCCGCTCCTGTACTCAGGTTCCTTATTATTCATCAAATGATAAGAGACCGCCGATATAATAATTTCCTCTATGTAATTGCTGAGAACCAGAGTGTCCTCTAAGCAGACCGAGCCCAAATCATCACAGTCAAGATCATTCGCTGCTAGAACCTCTGTGATGTGGTTTCTGTTATCCTGAATTTTGATCATTTTCATGTCGTCTTCAAGCTGGGATTTCCAGCCGACAAGGTTAGTCTCATCTTCAGGAGGCTTAATTTCTATGTTGTAAGGGAATAGACTGCTAAGCCTCCCTTCAACGTCTTTATAATCACTATCAGGCTCCAGCAACCTTGAACCAAGTATTAACACCGGACCAGATAGTTTATTCAACATTTTCTGAAACAAATTGTACATCCTTTGCGATCTATGCAGAAGGCTCTCGACATCCCTTATGTAAAGGACAATGGGATTGCTTTTGGAGATTGAATCAAGAACCTGGACATACAGTTGTACTACATTATTTCTCAGGACGACAGAATATTTTTTGTAAAGATTGAGGATACCAACCAATACTGAATTGTACCTTGTAAAGTGATTGTACAAGAACTTTCTCATCAAAAGACCAACTGATGTTTCGTTTATGAGAAACTGCCCAATCAAAAAATCACGAGAAAGGAAAAAAAAGGCAAATAACGTCAAGGGAGCACTTAGTAAAGTTTAAGTGCCTATTTTACCGGCTAAATTAGAAATGACTGAAACTACCTGGATTACTTGTGTTTTGTAGCGAGAGGCTGCTCATATCAGTTGAGACAGAGGCATTTTTTCGAAGCACAGGTTCGCTGCCAGCGCAATCTGAGCCCCTGAGAAGATAGAGCATGTATCAATAAAATAAAAGGAAGAAATTCATGGTGAATGTGGTCATTAATACAATTAGTATAATACCGTGACCGTAACTCCACGCTGCTGCTTCGCCTTTGCAGTACTCCTGCAATAACTTTTATAATTAATAAAATGTATTTATAAATGAAGGGGAAAGTTTATCTGTGAACGAGTCAACAAGCATATTTCCCAGTAATTTGCTATGATGGTATTGTGCGCACTGTTACTTTAATCTTTAAAAGGGATCAACCAACTATAATAATTGACAGGAATGCAGCAAATAGGAATCTGTTAATACCATTTTGTTCCTTCCTCTTAGAAAGCATTGAAAAAGATCCGAGTAAATCAGACATCTTCTCCAATGTTGCCTGCTTTATGGAGCCTCTATTGGACTGCAAGCAGTAGAAGCAGAAATTATTCCAAATATGACCAGCCAATCTCGCCGTATGGACTTCAATTACAAGATGTATACAATTCACAATTATGCAGCAACAAAATGCTGATTTGAAATGTATATGCAATCGCAACACACGAGTATAATAAGTGACTTCAACATCAATTACTCACACCAATATCGATTACCCACAAGTCTCTTTTCTCCCACAGAGGAGGCATATATGCAAAGAAATAACGCTAAACAATACAAACTAAATGTGGTTCATATGTAACATAAAGTTGTTACCAAATCTTTGTTGCATAAACCATATTTGCTCTGGATCTGCAATTCAATAATGTAGGTAAAGTCAGAATCACTACCATTTAACACAACCCCCAAAAACAGAAAAGAAAAGAAAAGCATTTGACTTACCTTAAGTGAGAAATCAGTAACATCTAGCAACAGCAACTTGGACTCAAAGTAATGTGCAAGGGCCTTGGCAAGCATCTGCTGGTAAAGCTCTTCAGACACAGATTCTCATAATCAGCTTCAAGTAAATGATTTGACAAACAGAAATTAAGGATCTAAGAATATGATCAAATAAATAACAAGTAAAATGTTACCTGCAGGTCCCGAAAGTAGAATAGCCCGGTTAGCAGGAGCAAGGTTTCGCGTGTACTTGGACATGTCCGTTTGCTTCAAATGAACATAGGCCACACTTGTTAAGACAACTCGCGTCTGTTCACTGTCAAGAAGATCCAAAGCAGGATAATTTAGAATGTAAGAAAGAGATACTAGCAGTATTAATTTCTAACACAAAAGATAGAAAGAAAATCAAACAGGCAGTAGAATCCAGTATTAATTTCTAACACAAAAGTAGAAAGAAAATAAAACAGGCAGTAGAATCCAGTGTATTTGTCCTTCAAATCTTTAAAATGGACGACAATATGCATCTTGGCAATTCATTCACACGCCACACATAAGACCTCTGGTGTATGAATTGAGTGACTAATGAGTTGAAGGTGATAAAAGGCTTAGTGTGCTGAAGTTATGAGGGCAAAAAAAAGGAAAATAGATAGCTGATTCCGTTAGTGTATTGAAACCAAAGTTATACTCTATGGATACTTCTAGTCACCATCAAATTAAACAATGGAATATTCCGTGAGCGATCCAAAAATGCAAATATTGAGATACAACTTTAGTTTATTAAGGAAACCCTGTCAACGAAACAAGACTCGCTTTATCCGACAGGTTCAAGTTAAACTTTGTGTGCATGGCATTTACCTGACTATATGTGCATAAATAAAGAATGTTCACTGGGCAACTAGGGGGCTCAAATTGAGTTAGTTTAGCCGAACAATAGCTCAAGAAGGGCGATATACAACTATAGTGCCAATCATCCATTTTACCTAAATTTTAATTTAACCCTGAGTCGGAAATCATTGAGAACATAATAAGAGGTGGGAAAATTTTACAAATGGTAACCAAAGGATCAATTTACGACATCAGTTATTATGTTTTTTTTTTCTTGAAGAAAAAAATACTATGTTATTTCTACTTGTAATCCAATTAAAAAATAAGAATATCTCTGTCGTGTAAGCCTAAATCTCGATCTACTAAAAGATGAATTTTTTTCCTCAGGTTGGATGGCGGTAGAATAGGTAGCATGGCCAAGTATAAAATAAGCAAGATTGGTTGTTGTCTATAGCGGCAGCAAAATTGGACAGCACCCATTACTCAAAATAAATCCCATAAATGTGAAAATTACCAAATTCCCATCACCAGGACCAAAGTCCTAACAATTAGAAGAACCAAAAACAATATTTTGACAGAGTATACAACAGAGTCCAAGTGATACCATCACATAACATAAAAAATCCAGTCTGATTGGGGAGTTCATCTAGTAATAATATTGATAGTAAATGAATAGTATTTACTATCAACTTTGTAACCCTTGATCAATACTATTTCACCTACCTTCACTGATCCCTAGGCATCCAAAGAGTTAAAAGTTGATAGTAAATACTATTTCTTTACTATCAAAAGTATTAGTATTCAAGCCGCATTCCTCATCGGGAATATGTTATTATGCCAAAAAAAACCAGTACAAGTTGCCAATATAGCATTTGGCAAGTTATTAGTGTAACAATTATTGCTTGCCCCACTGTTCCTTGAAGACATGGGGAAAATGTTGTAACAGGAGAACTACAGAACACCCCTACTGTGACCCCATCTGACACAAAGATCCGCCTCGGAGAACCACATAAGCATTAAGAAAAAATTCCCAAGAATAACATACACCAATTGGAAACAAAAGAGGCAACCCAACAAATACTATTTTATTGTAAACAATTTAATAAGGGAATCCATAGGGCAGAGAGGATTCAATGATTTCACATAAAAGAGGCTTTTTTTTTCTTTTTAATTAATCTCCCTTCGCAAGGCCTCTCGCGATTACATTCGGCAGTATGAACTAAATATTGGTAAAACTTAAAATAGATCCAACAAAGGAGATAGAAAAGATATGGGTTAATTGTAACATTTAGTTTTAAAATTTTATTTTTACAATTAAATACTTTATATTGGTTAATTATTTTAATTAACTTTTTTTGTGAATACTAAACTATATCTGCCACATTAGTTCCAAAGTTTACCACTTGGTAATATTTATCTGAATAATTGATATTTTATCAACAACACTTGGAAATAATTAACAGTAGTATTCTTACCATTGTTAGTTAGCTGGGAAATACCCAAAAAAAAAAAGTCAAATTTGTTATATTTTTGTTGCCTACAAATTTGCACCAACAATACTCCTGAACATGAAATTACATTAAAAAATGATAATAATTACGAATATCAAACGAAACCTTAGAAATAAAATTAATGGAAAAAAAAAATTGGAGGAGGAATTAATCAAATCATACAGAGATAAAGCCAAAAAAGAGAAGTTCACCTGAGGTAATACGGAAACTCATCGAAGGTGACTTTGCTCTCCGTCGCATCCACCACCTGCCTCATCAGCTCCGCCTCCACGTCGACAGGCGCCGCCCCGTGCGGCGGCGCCGCCGCAGCCCCCGCCCACTTCCCTACTCCGAGCCCCACCCCGACGCCGAACCCCACGCCGAGGGCCGATACGAGCAATCGCCTCTGCTCCATCCCTCCACCATGCACGTACGGCTCCGACCTCGACCTCAAACCCTTCAGAGAGGACAAGGTTGCTCCGGAGAACGACGAAGACGACGAGCCCTAGAAACGGAGAAATCGAAAAGAGAGGTAGAGAGAAAGATAGAGAGAGAGAGAGAGATGGAGGGGGAATTTGGATACTAATTTTAGGGTTTTGCAGATTCGAACAGGAGCTCCGAGAAATGCGACGAGGAATCAACCCGAGGGTCTATTTATAGGTCGGGGAGCAGTGTGGGAGGTGGACTTTAAAATAAAAATAAATAAATAAATAAATAAATAAAAATAAAAAGTAGAGTCGCCGGAAAAGTGGAAGTGGAAGGCGAAGCAAAACCCGAAGTGGGTTCCCGCTGGAGGGCTCCTCCTTTTTAGTCGCTTTTTCGTAAAGGGCTTTTTTGTGAATGGGGTAATGGAAGTTCGAGGGGGAGTGTGTGTGGGTGCATGTGTTTGTTTGTTTGTGGAGGTTGACGTGTTTCCGTGCTGTTTTGACGTTGGTTCGACACTTTGGAGGGCCCGAATACACTCCCTCTTTTTTTTTTTTTTTTTTTTTTTTTTTTTTTTTGCAAGGAAACTTGCAGCTCAAGATCAACAAAATTTGTGAGTTTTACTTTAATTAATCAGAATCTATCTTCGTATAAAAGCACACATCATGATAATGATTTTTCTGAAATCACAGATTCAGCATCTGAGTTCCAAAAGTAATTAACGGATAAGATTTATTTCAAAGGCTCAGTATATTATGTCCACTTTATAACTAACTTAGGCATGAGGTTTAATCTTAGGCATGTTGCTCTCGGTCTTAGACGGATTCGATGCATGTTAAGGTTTCTGATACTTTTTATGAGTTACTTTATTTTTATTTTAATATTATTTAATTTTTAATTAATTTAAAATATTTAAGTTCACTTCATATTTCTGTTAATATTATCCCAACACTTTATAAATAATTTTTACTTGCCAACAATAATAATTTATTAAATTTAAATATATTTAATATATAAATAAAAATAAATAATAATTATAATATATATAATATATAATTTATAATAAAAAAAATTATAAAAAATTATAAAATAAATATTATTTTCAGTCAATAATATTTTTTCGTTAAAATTTATTTTTTATTATTTTACGTGAAACGAAATACATCCTAAAGTGAAAACACTTATTACACTGTAGTGTTTCTTGTTCCTCAATAAATCTAGGCTTTACACGTGGCGTCTTGTGGTCCGTCAATTTGCGGCGGCCACATGCTTTGTCCTTTGCCTCGAAGTTCGAGTCAAATTTTTTTTTTTATACTTGGACTTTTGGCGCCTATTTCGGGGAAAAAAAACGTGCCGCTAATCGAAGAGATTCCTTGAATCTCGGATGCAAACGGGGGCCAATCCGGGTCGGATAGAATTCACAATCTTCCGCCCGATTTTTTTTTCTTCCTTCAAAAATAATAATAATAATAATAATAATAACGAACTATCCGTTTCATTCAATCCGAGCATAAATTAGACAATAGAGACAACGAGGTCTCAACAAAGAGCGAAAAAAAAAAAAAAAAATAGACTGCGCAAGCTCATAGATCTGCCCACTACACAAGCTCACTTCTGATCCACGTAACGGCGTAGAGGGGATCGAAGTTAGATTGTTGAAAAATAATTTTATTTCTAACTTTTTAAATCACCCACCAACTTGTCGACATATAGATTAGAACCTTAATCAGCTCCACCAGTCTATCTCCTCCCGACCACTCCTCCCACGCCATTCTAGCATCGACCCCTAACTCCTTCTTTTCCTTTTTACTTAAATTAATTTTTATTTTGTTTTTATCCTTACACAACGTTTTATTTGGGACGGGGAAGTATTTTTTTTATCAAATTTTTACAAAGCCGTTACAAATAATTTTTTGTTTACTTTTTTTTTTGTTCTTGACTAAGCAAACTAAATTCAAAATAATATATATATATATATATATATATATATATATATATATATATATATATATATATATATATATATAGTTGAGTTGAAATACTATCGGTAAGAAACAAATTTTATGTTTATTTATTTTATTTTTTATGATGGATCTTTCAAATCGACAGTCGGTATCGTTGAATATAATTTAAACTATTTAAAGTAATTAGAAATTAAATTTTAAATATTTTCAAAGTTATTGATCTAATAATCAAAAAATTATAAAATTTATAATTTTACTAATAGATATAATTTTTTTGCCCGTTTAATAGTGCAAAAAAATTTAATTAATTAAATTTTGATTAAAAAATTATTTACACTATTTAAATAAAATCTATACTTTCGATGTTGATCGAAAGACTACTATTATTACTCTTTGAATAATATTTATTTTTAATCGTTTATTTTTATATCTATTTAATAAATAAAAAAATATCTAAAAAATATAAAATTTAATTTTTAAATAATTAAAATAATCTAAATCATATTTATCGATCCAGTTTTATATATATATATATATATATATATATATATATATATATATATATATATATATTCGGTGCTCATTTGCTCCATACATAGCGGAGCTTCGCTACTCTGGATCCATTTGTATTCATAGCTGGTTTTGATGCAACTTTAAAAAAGCTGAGTCATTAGGTTAATTAATGCTGTTCTACCCATTATCTCACGGAATACTTTTGTTTCACATATCAATGGACAATTTTACCTTCCCAAATTGATTAATAAAATTCAAATTTAATTTTTTCGTGAAAATTATTTACTAAAAAAGTATAACTTAATTACACATGGAGATTCGAAAAAGGCGTTTGAACACAAACTTTATAAATATAAAAATAATAATGAACACCTTTAAAAATATATATATAATACTGAAATAGAAGAAGAGAATAATCTCACAACTTATAAAGATTCCCAATCCAAAGCGAACTAAGACAATGGCGGAATATACGTGTTGTGATGTCCTTACCATAAACAGTTATAGATAATTGTAAAGGTCTTGGACCTAAATGGCAACGATAATTGTAATGGTCCTGAATCGAAATAATGCAGAAAAAAAAAAATGCATGAAATTTATTTTTATGTTTTTTTAAAAAAATAACACGTTATTTATTTTATTTATCAAAAAACTGAACTAAGCAATATGGATAAAACAACTAGATCTCTGAAAAGAAAAATAAAATAAAATTAAGAGGCTATCGAAAGCATGTAATAGGTTATCAAAAAGGATCCAAGCACGATCTACATTTGCATTCACTTGTCCCTTTTCCCCCACATCGTAGTAGTGCAACTCCGACATGCAACACTTTCTTTAAACTCTTTTTTTTTTCCAAAATTTTGATTCCTTTTCACGACCTTTCACCATCGGACGGAAAAGATTTTTTTGGAAAGGAGTGGCGAGTAACTAAAGCGAGAGGAAATTCCAATGCCCCCTCTTCTTAAACTTGAACTTACTAAGAAAAATGGATTCCTCCTTGATTTAAAGCTTCTTTTGCGAGTTACAGTAGAATTTTAAGACTACGTTTGATTCATGTATTGAATAGAATTATTTATTTCAGATATAAATATAAGTTTAGAAACAAATAGAACCAAACTAATTTTACGTTTGGATGAAATTTAAATTATTTCTAAAAATAAGAAAAATAATATTTGAATAGTTATATTGGAATAGTGAGAATAAAAATAATTATAATTTTAAATAATAATATTTTATCTAAATAATTAATATAAAATATTAATTAAATAATAATTTAACTTATTTAATTAACTATTATTGATAATTCTGAATATTAATTGATAAAATAATTAACAATAATGAGTATTATTAATAAATAATTCAATTAATTATAAATAGTTTAATAAATTAATTAGTTAATTATCTAATAGTTAGATAATTAGTTAATAAAATAATTAGATTAGTAAAAATACTAGATTAATTAAAGAGTTAATATAATAATTAAAATTATATTTATTTATATTAAGCTTATTCATAATTAATTGACAAAATAGTTAATAATAATAAATATTATTAATAATAAATAATTTAATTAACTATAAATAATTTAATAACACTACAACAAAATTATGTTATAACGACATTTTTTAATTTTTCTAAAATCTAATAAAAATATCGATGACAAAAAAAATACCGACACTTATTATTAGTGTTGTTATATGTGCCGTCGCTAGGGTGTATAGCGACACATTATTATAATGTGTTTCAAAAATGTGTCCCTATAATTTAGTTTTGAATATAGATAGAATATAGATAGAACACTTACACAAAAGTGTCACAAAAATGTGTTCTTATAACCTAATTTTATTGTAGTATAATTTAATTAGTTGATTATTTAAATATTTAAATAATTAGTTAATAAAATAATTATATTAGTGAAAATATTAAATTAATTAAAGAATTAATACAATAATTATTATATTTATTTTAATTAAATTTATTTTTAAATGGAAACAAATTTTGTTATAAAAAAAAATTGAAACAATAGTTACAGTTTTATACCAGTTTATTACATAAGGATTATCTCAGCAACAAAACTAGAAGCAACAAACAAAAACTTCTACTTTTGAGAATATATATTCATAATCTCATACTCACATGCTACAAAAACTTGTTGTTGTTAAAAAATGAATATCAAAATCAAACTCAAGATCTCTTAGAACATAATTCTAAGAGAAGCGGTTAAGGATTGACCTCGCAGCACGATACTTATAATGCCATCCAAAAGATCGATCAATCTTAATTAATTAACTAAATTTCACACCACTTCACGATTCCAATTAATGGTATCCTTCTTCTATAATTGCCTGATCGATTATCAAATTGAAGGCACCATCACTGTGTAATATTCTACAGTTCATGAGCCAAATCCACGAAGAAATTAATAATCGATCGGTGCTCACAATAATGAGGACAATAACTAAAAAAAAAATAAAAGAGGAGAGCTTTGTCGCTTTAAAGGTGAGCTACGTACACTGCATTCATTAAAAGTGGTTCCATTCATAATTTTATTGCATGGGGGCGGGGCACATGGGTTTCCCACGTAGTGCTAATTAATTGCAAATTGCAAACAATTGCTTAGTTTGCACATGGTAGCCAACAAAGCCTCCACTACTCTCTTCTGATCACTGTTTAAATTAACAGGGCAGGGCCAAGCAATTAATTGGAAAAAGTGTTCTTCAATTTCAATTGGAAAAAGTGTTCTTCAATTTCAATAGTTTGGTAGAGATTGTTAGATGTATGCCCTAGAAGCCAACTTGGCCGACACATATATTCTTTCTAGGATATAAATTTGTATTTGACATTTTACATTATGAATGTTATTGGGTTTTTATTTCCATTCGTGTTGTGTATGTGTCCATGAATTGTCCAAGGAGTTAATAAGATGATGATGCGTATTCTCAAGAGTTGAGAATTTGAGACATGTATCATTAGTGATTAATTCCTAAATGCTCCCGATCGATGGATCATCACGGGGACAGTGATTGATCCGGTGAGATTGGTGCACAGTCGCTTCCCTTTTAAGGTAGACGAGTCTCGAGTCAACAGTGTGGGGACACTGGAGCGAATGTGCAGGTGGTTGTTGGAGAACAAGGGTACCGAGCGTGATCATCACGAGAAGTCACTTGGATGTCTACTCACTCGTCAGTGACTTACTCGATGTTGCAGTAGTGTGACTGGTCCTTTGACCTGCGGTGTCTCGGCTATTCACAATGGGGTTACTGTAGTTTGACTGTACATACACTTGGTCCCTAGCCATTTGGGTCCTTGCAGTGGGTGCATGTTGGCTACAGTAGGTTCGTTGTAGGAATAGGGTGTACACCTATATGGAATCTATCGCCCTTAGTAGAGAAGGGAGTTAGTCCTATGTGATTTATGAGACCGAGTTTAGAAGACCTTGGCCAAGGCGTAGTAAATAACGGAAAGGGTTTCCGATATTAGAAACTCGAGTCGAATAAATTTGACATATGACAGACGGTAGGGTTTGACGAGCAATTCCATGACCTTCGTCTAGTTGGGACTCCGGATAGAAGGATTGTATCACACGTTAACTGCACCTAGAGGTTCAGTATTTCATTCTACTGGAATGCCACTACATGCTGCTAGGCGTCACTGGTGGATTGTGGGACTCACGAGAATTATCTGGATGATGATCGATAATTCTTATTGGGCTGAGTTTGAATAGTTCTAACCCACTGAAAAGAGTTTCAGTGATATTGTTGATGGTAATCACAATATATCTCACTACCAGATAGAATAGAACCTATGGGGTCACACACATAAGAGGTTATGACTGATCGGATAGTTGGATCGCGATTTTTGAATCGCCTGAGGACTTAATTATCAATATATTGATAATTGGACTAATTTGTAATTGTTACAAATTAAGGATATTAAAGTGCAAATGTTGCAAGAGAGGGCTTACTAATAGTTAGTAAGTTGTGAGAGGACTTAAGTGCTAATGTTGCATTAATGATTTGATTTGATCAAATTAGGATTGAGTTCAAATCGAATTAAATTAGGATTTAATCGATTGAACCAATTAGGGATAAGATAAACTTAAATCTAATTTTAATGTTTATCTTAATGTTTATCTTAATAATTATAAAAAGGATTATATCCTCTTTATACGTACGAGTTTTTTTAAGAAGAAAAAAAAAACCTAGCCGTCATCTTCCTCGTCTTCCTCTTTTCTAAATATCCACATTAAAAGAAAGACGTTCTCTGCAAGGGAGCTAGCACCCCGGTGAGAATTTCGATCAAGTCGACAACCTCGTGTGGATACCCGTAGAGGCCGGACGCGTGTGCGGCTTCAAGAGAACCAAATTCCACGATCATCAAATTGCGGTGTAGATCTCCCCGCGCAAAGGTGAAGATTAGATCTTCCTCTTCCTTTTAATCTTAGATACATGAGGGATCATGTTTTGCGTGGTTTTTGAGATCAGATCTCAATTTTTCATATTTGCCTATTTGATTTCTTTTTCCGCTGCGTTTATTTTTGCGCAAAACCTAACAGTGGTATCAGAGCCATCCTCATGTTATTTAAGATTAAAATTATAGTTTTGGATATTTTAAATCATTCTTTATTGATTGAATGATTGTTAAATCGTTTTACCAAATTCTTTAATTTTGATCAATTCGAAATTATTTTGATCCGCAGAATTAAAATAAAATAAAATAAATAAAATAAAATTTTATTTTTGTAAAATTTGATGAGATCAAATTTTGTTTTTAATATTTATATAATTTTGATAAGATCAAAATTTATTTTAAAATTTTATTATATTGATTAGATCAATTTATTTTATCGTAAAAATCGATGAGATCAAATTTTATATAGTTTTTGTTTTCACATAAGATGTGAATTATTGATGAGATCAATAGATATTTTTGCGGATTAAAATATTGATCAAAATTGTATGAATTAACTGTTTAGTTAAATCAAACGATTGATGAGATCGTATCGTTATGGTGATTTGATCACCTATTTTTCTGGATAATTGGTAAACGGTTAATTAAAATATCCAAAATTAATTATTATGATTGTGATGTATGAGATACATATGGGTGATGATCATGGATAGCAACCGATTTATTTTGTATGGACATGTGATGTATGATATGTATGCGGAATCCTGTAATTTTAAATTTGTTTAAATTAAGGACTCTGTGTTAGGGCTGTTTGGGTGCCTGCGAGCACGAGCCAATTTTATTTAGAGACCTGCGTGTCTCAATAGATTAGAGATAAAAGTTATTTTATTCTTTAATTGGGTTGTATTATGTATGGTTGTACGTCATTGGTTGATTGGTGGGAAGCCGTTAGCACACAACAAGCCCAGATCGAGACGAGCACTTGATGGCGGTCGAATCAAAGAGTTGATGGTGATCGAATCAAGTTGTAGCTCCGGATTGGATCAAGAAGTTGAAGACGATCAAACCAATGACGTGCGTGTGCTTGTATTTATGACCCCTAGACCCCGATTCCAGCTCAGTGGCTCGAGCACGAATCTTCTTTTTAGATCCATGATCATCACCGGTTGCATTATATTTTTATGTGCAGTTTATCTTTATTTGCATGAGATGTAAATAAATAAAATTAAATATGAGACCTAAATACAAATCTCCTCATAAATATTAAGTCGAGCGGTCTTCCACCGTTGTAGAAGTGCGGGCGTCTTTTCTGGTGTTGATTGGCACGGCTGGTTACAGTGGTCAGTTGCATTGGAAAGGCGCAACCACTCTATTAGCATAAGATGCTGCGAAGTAAAGATGGGGTTGGGCCCAATATCTGTCAGGTGAGGGACCCAATGACGGCTTTGCTTACGCGTTTGAACGGTGGGTCTGACTTAACTAAAGAATGAGGCCAATATCTGTCAGGTGAGGCCTACAGGACTTAGAGATCGAATATCGCTGCAATTTGCTTAAGAAGCATTGGACAAGAGTTGTCCACTCATTGGTTTTCGTGTCACCAATATCTGTCAGGTGAGGTGGTGCGGTAAACTGGTGGGACCGTAGTACCCACTTGAAACCCTTATCGCGTTGGGTTTCCGTTTCTCTACCTGAGGAGTGTAAGAGACTCGAGGAAATAGTGGGAGGTTAACGTTTGTTTTTAAAAAAATCCCTAAAACAAAATTATGAAACAAATACAAATATCTAATTTGAATCTTTACTCTCTGCAGAACAAAATGTCCGCTTCCAATCCTCTTTCTCGCATTCTCGAAACTAACCGCTTAACCGGAACAAATTATAAAGATTGGCTTAGGAACTTAAAAATAGTTTTGAGTTCCGAAAAGCTTAGTTATGTTCTCGACCAGAACCCTCCCATGTCACCAAACCATCAAGAAAAATGGATGGATGACGATAATAAAGTAAGGTGCTACGTCCTAGCGTCGATGTCAAATGAACTTCAACGCCAGCATGAGGATATGAAGACTGCTAATGAAATGCTAACTCACCTCAAGGAGTTGTATGGTGAGCAAAGCCGATCAGCACGTTTTGAAGTGTCCAAAAGACTCTTCAAAGCCAAGATGCATGAAGGGCAGTCTGTTCATGATCATTGTTTGACAATGATCAAAGACCTCGAGGAGCTTGAGAAGCTCGGCATGAAAATGGATAAGGAATTGCAAGTTGATATGATTCTGCAATCTCTTCCAGATTCATATGGACAATTTATTGTAAACTACCATATGAATAAAATGGACTGCACCAATGCTGAGTTATTGAACATGTTGGTAACGACTGAGGGAACCTTGAAGAGTTCAAGGGGCTCGGTTTTAGCTGTGGAGCGGGCTTCCTCTTCCAAAAGAAAGTCTAATTGGAAGAAGAAACCCGCGAAGAAACAAAAGACTGAAAACAAGCCCAAAAGGGAAGCTCCTAAGAAGAAGGCCGCTGACAAAGGAAAATGTTTCCAATGCAATGTTGATGGCCACTGGAAGAGGAATTGTCCCGTCTATCTGGAGAGCCTAAAGAACAAAAAGAAAGACACACCTTCGGAAGGTATGTTAGACCTGCTCGTAATAGAAACTAACCTTACGGTTACCTCTACTTCCAGTTGGGTTATAGACTCTGGTTCAAGTTCTCATTTGTGTACTTCAATGCAGGGTCTAAGAGAAATTAGAGGGCTGAGAGAAGGTGAAGTTACCCTACGGGTTGGCAACGGAGCAAGAGTTGCTGCTGTGGCTACTGGCACCTATCCTCTGCGATTACCGTTAGGACATATTTTATTACTTAAAGACTGTTATTATGTGCCTGCTGCTAGCAGGAATTTGATTTCTGTTTCTTCTTTAGCACAGGACGATTATATTTTTAATTTTGATAAAGACTACTGCACAATTTATTTTAGAAATAAAATTGTTGGTCGTGGTTTTATGATAGACAGTCTTTACCATTTACATATGGATGTATCTGTAAATATTTCCGAGCAGGAAGTGAGTGCCGTTGGGTCTAAGAGACCTAGAGAAGAGATAAACCTAAAGTATATGTGGCACCTAAGGCTTGGTCATATTGGAGAGGAAAGGATTAACAGATTGGAGAAAGATGGGCTTCTGGGCCCATTGACTTCTGAGTCTTATCCAGTCTGTGAATCCTGTCTTCATGGAAAAATGACCAAATTACCTTTTGTAGGACAAGGGGAAAGGGCCACTGAGATACTTGCCTTGGTACACACTGATGTGTGTGGCCCATTTGATGTGCAAGCCAGGGGTGGTTATCTCTACTTCATAACTTTTACCGATGATTATTCACGGTATGGATATGTCTATCTTATGAGACACAAATCTGAAGCTTTTGAAAAGTTCAAAGAATTCAGATGTGAAGTAGAGAAGCAAACTGGAAAACCCATCAAGGCTCTTCGATCAGATCGAGGGGGAGAATACCTTAGTGGGGAGTTCCTAAACTATCTCAAAGAAAACGGCATAGTCTCACAATGGACTCCTCCTGGAACACCTCAACTCAACGGAGTGTCAGAACGGAGAAATCGAACTTTATTAGATATGGTTCGATCCATGATGAGTTTCACTGATCTTCCTTTGTTTCTTTGGGGACATACTTTGCTTACCGCAGCCTACCTACTGAATAGGATTCCCTCTAAATCCGTTCTTACCACGCCTTATGAGATGTGGCATGGTAAGAAACCAAGTCTTAGTCATATTAAGATTTGGGGATGTTCGGCCCATGTCAAGCGACTACAGGCGGACAAGTTAGAGGCTAGGTCAGAAAGGGCTCATTTTATAGGGTATCCTAAAGAATCTTTAGGTTACTATTTTTACATCCCAAAGGATCACAATATAGTTGTGAGTCGACACGCTACTTTCTTGGAAAAACAGTTTATTCAAGAAGTAGTAAGTGGGAGAAAAATTGAGCTCGAAGAGAGAGTCTCTGAAGAGCAACGAGTCCCAAAACCTACGGAACCTATTCATGCTGAGCCAGTACATGTAGTACCTAATCCACCTCGAAGATCGAGTAGGATCTCCCTTCCTACTAAAAGATACTTAGGTATTCTTACAGAGGAAGTAGAGGAAATGTTCCTCATAGGAGATAAGGAACATGGAGATGATCCTAAAACCTACAACGAGGCGATGTCTGACATCGACTCCGAGAAGTGGTTGGAAGCCATGAAGTCAGAAATTGACTCAATGTATTCCAACCAAGTCTGGACCTTGGTAGATCCACCAAAAGGTATAGTACCTATCGGGTGTAAGTGGATTTACAAAAGAAAGATAGGTTCGGATGGAAAGGTAGAGACCTATAAAGCAAGGCTGGTGGCGAAAGGCTATAGTCAACGCGAAGGCATTGACTATCAAGAGACCTTTTCGCCTGTGGCCATGCTTAAGTCCATTCGAACACTACTTGCCATTGCAGCATACCATGATTATGAGATCTGGCAGATGGATGTGAAAACTGCTTTCCTAAATGGATTTCTTGAGGAAGATATTTATATGGAGCAGCCTTTGGGTTTCACTTCCAGTGACGAAAGTCACAAAGTATGTAAGCTGCAAAGGTCCATATATGGGCTTAAGCAAGCATCTCGGACTTGGAATACTCGTTTTAATGACGTAATCAAATCGTTTGATTTCGTTAAGAATGAGGAGGAACCATGTGTTTATAAGAAAGTTAGTGGGAGTGCTATTACATTCCTCGTATTGTACGTGGACGACATTCTCCTAATTGGAAATGATATTCCAATGCTGACTTCGGTTAAGATATGGTTATCTAAGAAATTCTCTATGAAAGACCTAGGGGAAGCATCCTATATTTTGGGGATTAAAGTCTATAGAGATAGACCTAAGAGGATGCTAGGCCTCTCACAGAAAATGTACATAGAGCAGGTGCTGAAGAAGTTCAGCATGGAAAACTCTAAGAGGGGACTTCTACCCCTTAGGCATGGAATTTATCTCTCCAAGAAAATGTGTCCCAATACATCTGAAGAGATTCAACGAATGAGCCAGATCCCTTATGCTTCAGCTATAGGGAGCCTCATGTATGCCATGCTATGTACACGACCTGATATTGCACTTGCTGTGAGTGTCACAAGCAGATATCAGTCCAATCCAGGTGAGGAGCACTGGACTGCTGTGAAAAACATACTCAAGTACTTAAGAAGGACTAAAGATATGTTTTTGGTCTTTGGAGGAGGAGAACTGAAAGTACAAGTATATACTGATTCAGACTTCATGTCTGATGTTGACGATAGAAAGTCTACGTCAGGATACGTGTTCTTGTGCAATGGTGGTTCGGTGTGTTGGAAGAGTTCCAAACAACCAATCATCGCTGACTCTACTATGGAAGCAGAGTATATCGCCGCATCTGAGGCTGCAAAGGAAGCCTTTTGGTTCAAGAAATTTGTTACGGAACTAGGTGTGATGCCATCAGATGCCATTCCACTTTACTGCGACAACAATGGCGCCATAGCCCTAGCTAAGGAGCCAAGGTCTCATCAAAGGTCCAAGCATATAGAGCGACGGTTTCATATTATACGCGAATATCTCGAAAAGAAATTTATCGAGGTGCAGAGAGTAGACTCCACGGATAACGTGGCAGACCCACTGACTAAGCAGCTGAGCCAGCAGAAGACTGAAGCCCACCTTGAGAAGATGGGGCTTAGGTATATGGCTAATTGGCTTTAGTGCAAGTGGGAGATTGTTAGATGTATGCCCTAGAAGCCAACTTGGCCGACACATATATTCTTTCTAGGATATAAATTTGTATTTGACATTTTACATTATGAATGTTATTGGGTTTTTATTTCCATTCGTGTTGTGTATGTGTCCATGAATTGTCCAAGGAGTTAATAAGATGATGATACGTATTCTCAAGAGTTGAGAATTTGAGACATGTATCATTAGTGATTAATTCCTAAATGCTCCCGATCGATGGATCATCACGGGGACAGTGATTGATCCGGTGAGATTGGTGCACAGTCGCTTCCCTTTTAGGGTAGACGAGTCTCGAGTCAACAGTGTGGGGACACTGGAGCGAATGTGCAGGTGGTTGTTGGAGAACAAGGGTACCGAGCGTGATCATCACGAGAAGTCACTTGGATGTCTACTCACTCGTCAGTGACTTACTCGATGTTGCAGTAGTGTGACTGGTCCTTTGACCTGCGGTGTCTCGGCTATTCACAATGGGGTTACTGTAGTTTGACTGTACATACACTTGGTCCCTAGCCATTTGGGTCCTTGTAGTGGGTGCATGTTGGCTACAGTAGGTTCGTTGTAGGAATAGGGTGTACACCTATATGGAATCTATCGCCCTTAGTAGAGAAGGGAGTTAGTCCTATGTGATTTATGAGACCGAGTTTAGAAGACCTTGGCCAAGGCGTAGTAAATAACGGAAAGGGTTTCCGATATTAGAAACTCGAGTCGAATAAATTTGACATATGACAGACGGTAGGGTTTGACGAGCAATTCCATGACCTTCGTCTAGTTGGGACTCCGGATAGAAGGATTGTATCACACGTTAACTGCACCTAGAGGTTCAGTATTTCATTCTACTGGAATGCCACTACATGCTGCTAGGCGTCACTGGTGGATTGTGGGACTCACGAGAATTATCTGGATGATGATCGATAATTCTTATTGGGCTGAGTTTGAATAGTTCTAACCCACTGAAAAGAGTTTCAGTGATATTGTTGATGGTAATCACAATATATCTCACTACCAGATAGAATAGAACCTATGGGGTCACACACATAAGAGGTTATGACTGATCGGATAGTTGGATCGCGATTTTTGAATCGCCTGAGGACTTAATTATCAATATATTGATAATTGGACTAATTTGTAATTGTTACAAATTAAGGATATTAAAGTGCAAATGTTGCAAGAGAGGGCTTACTAATAGTTAGTAAGTTGTGAGAGGACTTAAGTGCTAATGTTGCATTAATGATTTGATTTGATCAAATTAGGATTGAGTTCAAATCGAATTAAATTAGGATTTAATCGATTGAACCAATTAGGGATAAGATAAACTTAAATCTAATTTTAATGTTTATCTTAATGTTTATCTTAATAATTATAAAAAGGATTATATCCTCTTTATACGTACGAGTTTTTTTAAGAAGGAAAAAAAAACCCTAGCCGTCATCTCCTCTCGTCTTCCTCTTTTCTAAATATCCACATTAAAAGAAAGACGTTCTCTGCAAGGGAGCTAGCACCCCGGTGAGAATTTCGATCAAGTCGACAACCTCGTGTGGATACCCGTAGAGGCCGGACGCGTGTGCGGCTTCAAGAGAACCAAATTCCACGATCATCAAATTGCGGTGTAGATCTCCCCGCGCTAAGGTGAAGATTAGATCTTCCTCTTCCTTTTAATCTTAGATACATGAGGGATCATGTTTTGCGTGGTTTTTGAGATCAGATCTCAATTTTTCATATTTGCCTATTTGATTTCTTTTTCCGCTGCGTTTATTTTTGCGCAAAACCTAACAACTAGGGACAGCAATTTTATTAGGTCGTACTTGTCTTGGGGCTTATTTATTCTCGCTGCCACTTTTGCTTCTAGCAGCGATAATTTTTAATACAGTACAGCCATTTGGCAAAGCAAAAAAACTGTGGAGTTCTTGCTATATATCCAAAAAATGGAAATTAAGATTTTGACGCTCAAAATTAGATATTCTAATTTAATGCTTTTAGGTTGCGTTTGGTTCTGGTATAAAAGAAATTTAGTTATATCGGAAATAAATATAAATTATGATATTAGCAGGAACTAATGTTAATTTATATTTGGGTGGGTATAAGAGTTATACCGAATATAAAAAAAATTGTATTTGGTAAATTAAAGAGGAATAAAAAGAATAGAGGGAATTAAATTTTTATAAAATAATGAAATAAATTTTAAATTTTATAAATTTAAATAACTTATAATTTAAAATAAAATTAATTAACTTTTTTTTAAAAAAAAATACAGGTGGAACAACTGACGTGCTGCTTGGAATAGTTGTTTCTCTCTAATTCCGAAATTAGGTGGAACAACTGTTCCAAACAACTTTTTATTGTTTGGGTACAAAGGGGGATATCCCCCTTATTCCCCCCTACTTCTTATACCCAAATGGAGCCTTAAGATTCATATCTATCATAATGCAGTAGCACTTATATTATTTTACTGCACGTATGTAATATAATAATTTGTTGAGTTAAGCTTGTGTATTTTTAGAAGCACATAGATTTTCGTGTTTTTAAATTATTTTTAATATTGAGACTTTCGAATGGACGATCGATTTCGTTAAATTTGATCTAGAATATTTAAATGACCTAAAAAATAAATTTTATAATTTTTTGATATCATTTGCATAGTGATAAAAGGGGCTCAAAATTAATAATTTTAATAGTTGTGGCGAGCCGTTTGCAAGCTTAACGGTGTAGAAATATTTAAATTGCATAAAATTTTGATAATTTTTTTTTGGGGCAATTGCCTATATACCCCTATTAAGTTCCCAACTTTCATATCTATCCCTCAAAAAATCTGCTCTCTAATATGCCCTTCTAAAAACCCAAATTCTTTCTGATATACCCTCAAAATAGGGGTATATCAGAAAAAATGTGGAACGTATTAGGGGTATATTTGAAAGAAAAAAATAAGAAGGGTAAATCAGATATTTCATCATATTACAGGGGTACACAGGCAATTATCCCTTTTTTTTTTATACTATATAAAATAAGATCAATATTTTTAATCTAAAATTTTAATATCAATATCATTACATTTTATGAGATTTTTATGTTCAGTTGTTAATTTTGAGCTCTTTCGATTATTAGGTAAATAATATAAAAAGATTGTAAAATTTATTTTTTAGATATTTTAAATATTCACTACAATAAAATTAGGTTATAGAGATATATTTTTTATGATATTTTTGTGCAATTATTCCATCTATATTTTATTTATATTCAAAATTAGGTTATAGAGACACATTTTTAGAACATATATTATAATAATATGTTCAGAGACGAAGTCAGAATTTGAGTTTTAGGGGACCAAAAATATATTATGCAAAATATATTAATTTTTAAACATTATTAATAAAAAATTATATATAAATAATTTTTTGTTTATTAGTTTTTGAGTTTTTAATAATTTTTTTTCAAAAAAAAGAATAAAATATAATTGTCTTTAGTATTAAAATAATAATGATCTAGAGATTTATAAAAAATTATATCAAAAAATTAATTATTAAGATTTAATATAATCTATAAATCAAGTATTACGATATATCGAAAAATTAAATATTAATATTTAATATAATTTACCAATCAAGTATTACGATACGTTGGAGTCAATTAAATTTGCATTTCGTGGTTTATAAGATAATATTATTATTTTTTTTTACAAAAAAAATATTTTGACTCATAAAGTTTACACTATTTTAATTTTTTTAATAAACTTTTATGTAATTTAAAAAATGTTGAGGGTCATGGTTATTTAAAAAATGTTGAGGGTCAATTAAATTTGCATTTCGTGGTTTATAAGATAATATTATTATTTTTTTTTACAAAAAAAATATTTTGACTCATAAAGTTTACACTATTTTAATTTTTTTAATAAACTTTTATGTAATTTAAAAAATGTTGAGGGTCATGGTTATTTTAGGCCTCCACGTGATTCTGTTTCTGAATGTGTCGCTATACACTCTAGCGACCGCACATATAACGACACTAATAATAAGTATCAATATTTTTATGACCGATATTTTTTTTTAAAATATTTAAAAATATAATTAAAATATAATTTTATAATAGTGATCCTAGATAAAATCCAAACTGATGGTTCATTCGATAACTTCAAAGCACGGAGTCTTTTAAAAACACACAAGTTGGACTATAACAGCACGGAGTCTTCTAAAAAAATAGGCAAGTTGGACTATAATTAATTTGTTTGCGATCCCAAGCAAAGCGACAAAACTATAGAATGGAGGTTGTGCCTCATTAGTACATTCATAAACTCAATAAGGCCCCTTTAACATTAACTTGCTCGGCCCAGCCCGGCCCATTACTACCCATGGGGAAGTAATAAAATTTTTCTCTGCACGTGGTTCACCACGGCATCCATATGACGTGGTGAGCTGTGTCCACCCAAACTTTTCAAACTGAACACCGTCCCCTGCGCTGCTGCGCCGGACCCACCCTCCTCTTCCCGCCAAAAAAAAAACGGAACCTAATCGTCGTCTCGATTCTCGAGGCGAAACCCTAATTTCCCAGCGTCATAAACTTCTCAGACGAGTGGCGCTCCCTATGGCCCGTCGCCTCCTTCTTCGCCGCCCCAACCTCCTCTCCTCCTCCTCCTCCTCCATCGGCCCCCTCCTCTTCCCACTCTCCCCCTCTCCCCCTCTTCTCCTCTCCCTCCCTCTCCCCCCGATCCTTCCCCGACCCCCCTCCCCCTCCTCCTCCCACCTCCGCTCCCTCCGCGCCTTCTTTCGCTCCCCCGCCAATGGCGCCTTCCTCCCTTCCGCTGCCCTCGACTCCCTCGCCGCCGACCTCCTCCCTTCCCCTGCCCCCTCCGCCGCCGCATCCAACAACCTCGTCGTCCTTCCATGGCGCCGCCACCGCGGCGGGCTTATCGTCTTCTTCCCCGCCGGCGAAAACGCCGACTCGATCGGTTTCCTAGGTCTCTCGTTCGAGGGCCCGACCCCGGAGGTTAGGGTCGATGAAGATGGGGACATTTTCAAGCAGAGGGAAGGGTTCAAACACCCTCGCCATAGAATTCTCAAGATGTCGGCGGTCGCAGCTTCGTCCTCCAATTCGTGGTTCCCCGTAGCCGATTCGGCTTCCCCAGGCAATCCCCTCGTTGAGGGCTTCTTGGTTGCCACCACTCTGTATTCAGTAAATTGGTTTAGGGTTGAGACTTGGGTTTTGGATTCGGGCCGAGAGACGCCGTTCCTGGTGCCTTTGGCGAAGCAGGGTTTTGATAGCTCGGTGGTGGATGCCTGCTGGAGCCCGCATTTCGAGGAGGAGAGCGCGGCACTGCTGGAAAGCGGCGACCTTTGTTGGTTTAATCTGGACTCAAAGCACGGAGGGAAGATCAGGGTTTCTCTGGGTGGCGGTTTTGATCCTGGCGAGTGGCTGAGCTGCGAGTTCGGCGGGCAACCTTGGATTGTGATTGTCGCTTGTTCCAAAGCTGTTGCTTTGGTTGATCTAAGGCACACTGAAGGCTCTGAGCCCAATGTTTTGGCTCGGATCGAAATGCCGGGTTTGTTTGATGTTGCTCCTTCAGTGGAAAAGAATGGGAGTTTCCTTGCTTTCTGTAAGGCGAATTTTAATGATTTTCATTTCTCGCTGGTGACCGAACACCAATTGCTCCTCTTTGATACACGGCAGCCATTAGTGCCTGTATTGACATGGGATCATGGCCTCGAGAGCCCTAGCTATATTGCCATGTTTAGGTTGTCGGAATTGAGGCCATCTGATGAGTTCAAATGGGCTTCAGATTCGGGGTTTGCTATATTGGTGGGCTTCTTTTGGAACGGCGAGTTTAATCTCTTCTGCTATGGGCATAAAGAGAAAGGAGCTCTGACTGATACTACCCTATATGCTTGGGAGCTCCTTTCATGTTTTTCTTTGACTGGTCAGGTCCATAGGGATGGCACCAGTCTTATAAATGAATTATTTTTTCAAGAGAATTTCTCAACTGAGTATGATTGGCAAAAAAGGAAAGACATGATTGTTGGCTTCTGCGTTGTCCCATACGACCTTTCCTCTGAGAAAACAGAGTCATGTGGCTTTGATTTAATTCGTGTAACCTCGTGCGGAAAGATGGAGTTGCAAAGATATAATGCTGTATATAATATATCTATCGACAGGTCCTATAGTGAAAGAGGAGATCCATCAGAGCTTCGAGATTCACTCATATGCTCAGCAAGCCAGGAAGGTAAAATATCCAGTAGATATGATTTCTTGAATTTACGGTACCTCTATGGATATGAACGGCAATCTTTCTGATGCACTGGCCATGCATTATTCTCAACCCAATCACAAGGAAAACAAGCAAATCACTTTGGTTCGTGATATGCAAGAACTTGCAAGAGACACGCAAAGATGCCATAATTTAACGCTTTCTACTTTTATAGGTGATGCCAGCATCCCAACTAGCATATTTGAAATGGCATCGCGGAGAATTCTGAGTCATCTTCGGCCAGATCTTTTGCCCCTGGCCTTCTCAAAATATTCAGAACTATTTGGTGGTTCTGCAGAGTACTCTTTTGAATTTCTTGAAGTTCCTAGCTGTTTGCAGCGTGATGGAGTGCGGCCTTTCCTTGTTGTACAACCTTCAAGAAGAGGAGAGAAGTCCTCGAGTAAAGCATCACCTGGAGAGGGTCTTGTTGGCCCGGTTATACCCATTCCTCTTCTTCTTACCCTTCAAGAAAGGAATATAGATGAGAAAAGTTCTTCTGTTCCAAGAGAAGAGCCTGGTGACAACTTGTTAAACCTTCAATGCAAAAAGATTCTTAAGGATGTGTACCCTGAAATCTCTATTGCCGACATTGGAAACTGCAATGGATGGTCTGCTTCGGAAGAGCAGCAAAATGAAAAACCTTTTTTTGTTTATGAGCCCAGTAGTAAATTAATTTGTAATAAAACTGGTAACATGATGACGAAGGTGCTAGATGATGAGAAATTAAAAAATGACAACACGATGCAAGCCAGTTCGGTTCAGTACAAAGATGAAAATTTTGCCACATTTATATGCGGAATCGTAGATAGGGTGTGTTCTGCAGATCATGGGCATGATTTATTTGGATCGAAAGTGTCTGATCTGAGCCCAGCGAAATTAGATTTTGATGCGCCCAGTGTTACATTTAAGCCAGGTGATCAGAAAATCTATAATTGCCTGAAGAGACAGTTTTCCAAATGGCAGGAGAGTTATAAACCATATCAAGATTTCTATACTTCGTCCAAAATACCGAAGATAGCTCAGTGCCAAGAGTTATAACCATATCACTCCATGCCTTCTTGCAAGCTTAGCTGAGATCATACACATGCCAAGAGTTGGAGGCAATGCTAAATAGGAGGGTGATTTACTCAGGAGGTATGAAAAAATCATATGCATTTATCCTATGCGCTGTAGGTGCTTTGTCCCATACCTTCCTGCAGCCAGCTTGGAAAATATTGTTCATTTTGTCTGTAGGAGTTAATTCCCAACATTGTTTTCTTTTAGAAAATTCGAATGAATTTTTGGGCCCTAATAACTTCGTAGAACTACAAGAAAGCTAAAAAATCTTAAAGCAGCTGCAAAGGTGCTCTCATGAGATTTTGTGTTGACATGAATATACTATCCCGTAATTTGTTAAGTGTTAGTGTTATTTTCACACAAGAACCCATCATAATGCTTATCACCATTATGAGAGCCATCAAGAATTTCAAATTTTGTTGCACTCTGATCAATCCATGAATGTGTCAAGTCCTAGACTTTTATCAGTAATCATTTGTTCTTTATTATGCTGTCAACTTTCTGAGACTGCGCCAAAGTATAACTTCAGTCTTTAGTAATAAATTGATCTCTTTACTGTTTGCCTATTTGACTAACTGGAAGGTCTAGTCAGATAGCTGTTTTCAGACTAAAGAAGTGTTCAAATTTGTTTGTTATACTTGAGCACTCCACTTTATGACATTTCTAATGTTAGCTTACACAATTCTGAGACCTTCTGTAACTAAACATCTATGTATGGAAGTTTCTTACAACCCTGTCAGATAATATTGTCATGTAAAGCTATTATTTGTCTTTCTTGCTGGTAGATAATGGTGAGTTTGAAGGACTATTACTGTTTTTTCTTTTTTGACCATTACTGGATAAAGGTAAAATTTCTTCCTCATGAACCCCTCACAGGCTAAATCCTTTATAACAGTAACTTAGCTTGATTTTCATTCGTCTAAATTCTTAAGATCAAACTTATTTTACAACTTGGACACAAAACACTGTCTACTCAGATGATAGAAAAACTTCAGAATACTTCTACAAATTGGGAAACTGACACAGCATCCTTTTCCTTCAAACTATGATCACTGCTAGATACAAATGTGAACTCTCCATGTAGATATTTTCTTTTATTTGTAATCTGTTCAAAACTTATTAAAATGCTTAACATTCCACCGAAGTAACAAAAAGTTACTTCGGTGATGCGGCCCGACAAATTGAATTTAATAATGCTTTTCTTTTTTCACATCAAATTATCCCAACCATTAATCCAGATTTTATTTGACAGGAATGCTCTTTTTGGCTCAACATCCATTAACATTTCACTTGTAATCGGTGAGGGGAGGCAAATTGGGTCGACAACGGTATGCATCTTTTGTTTTCATTGTTCCCTCTGTTCTATTTCTCTCCATGTGACCCATTTGCTACCCCCACTACCTATCAGCCTCTAGTAGTGGGCCTGACACTCTCAGCCTACAGAAAGGAATGTTTTCGGCAATTGAGGATGACAAATTGCTGGTGCTAAGATTGCACCTCCGCTGAGAGGATCATCTGAAACTACATTTTTGGGGTTTGATCATCCACAAATATTTTTTGCAGTCTCGGGCCCCATGACACCGATTTTCTACCATCTTAATTGGCTAGACCAAAGCTGATATGGACTTTTGCCGCTATGTCACGCCCTTTATCACCATCATGCGCAAAATTTCATATATTATTAGGTTTTTCTCCTGGAATCTACAAAAATCAATTTCGGCATCTAGTACAGTAGCCAATCAATTTCATTCTCTCAAGCCAATGAGATAATAATACAAGTGCTTGTTCTTAGTTCAAATGTTATCTCAATTTCGGCTTAAACATGTGTACTTGCGAGTCTCTCCTGCTTTGGTAGGCAAAGTCCCTTTCTTTTTTGTTGTGGCTCTCTGTTTTTTGTGCCTACAGAAGGTAGCAGCAGGCATGATTGCTTCTTTAGACTGGGGATGTGATAGGAGCATCTTACTTGTATTTCTCTATTTAGTTTTGAACCAATGATAGTGAGAGAATGTATATAATTTGTTGTTTTGAGTGATTCATTGTGTCTACAAAGCTGTTGTGGATTGCAAAGACATTCCAGAGAGTTCATTTAAGCAAAATAAACAGCATGTACTTTCTGTGTCCCACTTTATTAGTTGGGCAGTGCCATCAACTGGAAATCCATGAAACTGTGACAGTGAACTGAGATCACAAATTGCCTATTTAGCGCTTGCATTGATCCTTTTCCGAAGCTTTTTTTTTAAAAAGCTTGTTCTGTTTCTCTTTCAAAAGTTTATTGGAAAGACAATAATGAATTAGAAAATACAATAATGAATAATAATCATTTGATCAAATAGCGAATGATTACTATAGTATAGTCACATTTTGTATTGAGGATTCATATATAGTATATTAAACTCTATGAATCTTCAATGTTTTTTTATCACGTGATAAATTTTTTTACACTCTAGTAAATCTTCTGAATTTCTTTTGTCCCCTCATCTCCTCCTTTTTCTTTCTTATCGAATATCTCCTTTTCTTTTTGACCGTGCAATCTCTCATTTCTTCATATATTTTTTTTTATCTAAAAAAATTTAATAAATATTTTATTAATTATAATTAGGTAATTAAAGTGATGATTTAGAAATTTTAAAAAATTTAGAATGTATAAGCTATGAAATTCAGAAAAGAAGTGAATAGACGCAGGGATATTATTCATGGTATTTTTCTAAATCCTCATAAATCTTTTGATTTTTTTTTTCTTTTTTCTTTTGTACCGTAAGTGTTTTTATTTTCATACCTTTTCTTTCCGACCGCTTGTTCTCTCATCTTTCTACACCTCTTTTCTTTATCTACTAAAAATTTAATTAAATATTTTATTAATTATAATTTTAGAATCGAAATCGATTTAAAAAATTTAGAAAGCAGAAGTTATGAATTCGAAAAAAATAAATGAAATGACGTAAAAATATTATTTATAAATAAAATTTTATTTTATTAATTTTTTATTCGTCAATGCACCAATATCTTCACTAATTTTTTATTTGCAAGAATAATAAAATGACAACAATAACAAGCAAGGCCTGTTCTAATTAGTATGGCTGAATTTAAAAACGCCTGGTAAGCCAACCAAATTATGGCAGTTTGATCAGCAATACAAATCAAGATTACAACTTGCTCAACAAATTTATGCACTTCAATTATCCATAACACATCATATAAAAATACATAGGGAATCACTTTATGTTTTTCCTGTTTCACACCAAAAAGAAAAAAGAAAAAAAAAAAGAAAAAGAAAAAGAAAACTCCATGACACTTCTACAATTCACACTAGATGATGCAAATCATCACATGCACACTACAATACAATCTCCATCACTGCATGCAGGTGGAAAAGAGGTAGGCTACATATTACTGGAAGTGAAAATTATCCCTGTTAACTCCAAGTAATAATGAAAACATGCTCTTTGCCTCTCAAAAGCTGTATTAGCATCTGCTGCTCATTTCGCAAGTTAATTAATTACCATACTACAGTAGAGAAGCAACACAAACTACATGGTTCCTCCTTTCTCTTCTTTATTTATAATTTTTTTCTTTTTGATGTTCACTTTATCTTCTTTATCATCATCAGCTTTATTAATTAAGCTGCCCCTTTCCGTAACATCTCATTCACTCCTTCATCTACACGACAAAGTAAAAATAAACACTCAGAAGAGAAACAAGATACCATGCAACTTTTTATTTTTCTAATATATATATATATATATATATATATATATATATATATATATATATATGAAGATGAATAAGATAATACAATCTAGAAGGAAGAAACCAACCACATATATATTAAAATATTATTTTCTAATAATTGAATCTTAGACACAAAAATAAAATATTATTTCACAACCCAAAGCAGGTTCTTAATTTTCTCTTTTTATTTTTAAGAGAGAAAAATTGTATGCTATTTATTTATTTATTTATTTTAAAAAAAATAAATGTAGTTAAAAATATAAAATAATTAAATTTAAAATTTAAATTTTTTTATATCAACTATCAAACTCTTGACCACTTGTGATCAAAATTTAAGCTTTCAGATTTTAGCCACATATTAACTTCCTCGCTTTTATATTTCAATTCCATGTTCGTGGCCAATTAATTAAAAAACTCTATATAACACCGAGCATAAGAAATATATATATATATATATATATATATATATATATATATATATATATATATATATATATATATATATATATATATTAGCAAATAAAATATTTCAACAATGTTCTCTACTGGTTTAAATTTTTATTAGAAGGAAAAAAAAAAAAAAAAATCGTTTTCTTTTACCCTAAATATATATATATATATATGAACCACAAATTAATTTGACACTTGAACTCACCATTAATTAATATTGGATTTCTTGCAATGGAGAATAGCATCCTCGATAGCATTCTCTCTACCCAAATCATCACTCGCCCTACCTCCAAGCGGCCAATCGAAACTCGCCATGATCGGAGCACTCGACGTCGATCTCGCGGCGCCCTCCATGCAACTACTCGAAGACCCCACGCCACTTCTCCTCCTCCTCCTCTTCCTCCTTCTTCTGCTTCTCCCCATCATCCCTAACCCCTTCAGTAGAAAGCTCAAGTACTTGTAAATGAACCTCTTCGAGCTCTTCGCGCACTCTCCGAAAAGCTGCACCGAGAGCTTATAGCCTCCTCCCGACGACGACGCACTACTCTTCGAAGAGCTCGACGAGCTCAGCGTGCCCGGCGCAGCACCGTATTGCACCGAGGCGGTGGCGGTGGTGAGGTGGAGGGGGAGGAGGCGGCCGTTGTCGAACATTTGGTCGGCGTGGGCCATCGCTGCGGGGTCGGCCGTCGGGGGTGCAAAATGGAAGGACGGGCTCTCCGTTCGGCACGCTGCGACGACTTTCGGGCTATCTTCGAAGGCGTCGAGGGAGAAGCGGGGGCCGTCGTCGAGGCCGGAGAGGTCGACGAACGAGGGTTTAGGATTTATGAGCCAACTGTAGGAGAAGCTATCATTGGAGAGCTGTAAGGTGTCCATGGGAGAGGTAGTGGTGAAGCCTAAAGAGGTTTGAGGGAGGAGGTTATTTGTGGAGGGAGGGAGATGCATGGAGAGATAAATTAAATTAAATTAATTAATTAATATAGCATGGTTTTGGGGGTGGAAGAGAACAAAAATGGAGTTATCATGAACCAATAACATAACATGTGAATCTCTCCTGTTTCATAACCCCGGCGGCCCCGCTACTATATTATTACTTGCATGGTAGAGATCATTTTTAGTTTTTATATATATATATATATATAGAGAGAGAGAGAGAGAGAGAGAGAGAGAGAGAGAGAGAGAGAGAGGAGAGAGAGAGTGTGTTGCATGGTAGAGATCATTTTTAGTTTATATATATATATATAGAGAGAGAGAGAGAGAGAGAGTCCGGCTATTATACTATCGATAGTACCAATTGCAAGTATTTAACACTATCAAATTTTCTACTTTTATATCAATTCTTTTAATTATTTTCACCCGTTAGATTTTACTATTTTTCCAACCATCCATTAAACTCAAGGGGCCCACTATCATCTTAATCACATATCTTTTAATTCAACAGATAAAAACTTAACAGGATCAATAACTTTGTACTATTAATAGTATTCAGCATATATATATATATATATATATATATATATATATATATATATATATATATATATATATATATTCGGCTAGTATACTATCGATAGTACCAAATATTTGGTGCTATCAAGTTTTCTACCGTTAGATCAAGCCTTTAATTATTTTCACCCGTTATATTTTACTATTTTCCCAACCACCCATTAAACCCAAGGGGCCCACTATCATCTCAACCACATATTTCTTTGGTGCTATCAAGTTTTCTACCGTTAGATCAAGTCCTTTAATTATTTTCACCCGTTATATTTTACTATTTTCCCAACCACCCATTAAACCCAAGGGGCCCACTATTATCTCAACCACATATTTCTTAATTCAACGATTAAAAACTTAATATTAGCAATGACTTGGTACTATTAATAGTATTTCAGCTTAGCTCTCTCTCTCTCTCTCTCTCTCTCTCTCTCTATATATATATATATATATATATAAAATTGAGCTCATATGTTTGTAAAAGTACCAAGTTATTTGTGCTTGTGAGTTTTTTATCCTTGAATGTAGAAATGTACGGTTAGGATGATGGTGGCGGGCCCCTTGGGTTTAATGGATGGTTGGTAGAATAGTATGATATAAAAGATAGAATTAATCAAAGGGTTAGATCTAACGGTAGAAAACTTACAAGCACCAATTGCTTGGTGCTTGTACAGGCACAGTAGCCGAAATATATATATATATATATGAATTGAGCTTCTATATTTTTAAAAGTACTAAGTCATTAGTGTTTGTAGGTTTTAACCCTTAAATTAAAAGATGTCTGATTGGATAATAGTGCACTCTTTGGATTAAGTGAGTAATTGATAGAATAAAATGATCTAAGAATAGATAGGGTATAAAATAATGTAGCATTTTAATTATTGGCGCATTTTCAACTACAATACTGCTACGTCACTCCCATACTAACTGTGCATAATTAATATTCGGCAGACAAAATTAGATTATAAAATTTACTTATAATAATTTAAAAATTGAATTCATAAATTAAAATAAATTAAAATTTAAAAATTAAAATATCACACATCTTATAATTTGAGAAAAATGTATAAAAATAACAAATAATTCCGAATATAATTTGTGATCACAAAAATAAGTTAAGAGAATTGAGCTAGAAAGCGACTTAATCGACCATAAGAAATAAAATTGAAAAATACATATAAAATAATACTATCCATACATTCTAAACTAGAATGTAAGATATTCATCTCATAATGAGACATAGAAGTAGCAATTTCCTATAAGTAAGTTTATGTCTTTGCATGTATAATTTTCAAAATTGATTCAAAAATACTATTTATACATCTCAAAAGAAATGTTCATTTTATACTTCACCTATTTTAAATGAAATGAATTTTACTAATCACACTAATATGATTAATGAAAAATATCTCATTCTTGAATGGTTGAAATATATATTATACATTTCAAATGGAATGTATGAATAGCATTCCTAAAGTGATCACATATAGTTTACATTTATACCCTTCAAAATAGTTGTATTTATACCTGTATGCCTCCAAATTTACATTTTTGCGACTTCATGCTTAGGAATAATCCATAATTTTGCCTCAGCATAGGGTTTTTCGAACAGGAAAGAAGGGTCGAAATGTAAAATATTATGAGTAATGCTATTTATACATTCTAAATGAGATATATAATATACACCCTATTTATTTAAAAATATATTTTTTTTTCATTAGTCATTTTGAAGCGACTAATAAAATTTATCCTATATTAAAATTGTTTGGATATAAAATGTACATTCTATTTAGAATGTACAAAAAGTATTTTTCAAAAATTATATAGGCTAATAGAATTTGTAACTTTTGAGGGAGGTACAGGCCACGAAGTGAATTCTTAGGGGCAAACATGCAAAAATTCTTTTGATTTAAGGAAATGCTCTTTAAGGAAAATGATTTAAAGGGAAGAGGCCTCTCAATCATTTCAAACAAGCAACTGTTATTTATACTAAGAATAAAATTGTTAACTTTGATATATGCTCCTTTTGGATTGAACCCTAAAGCCAAACTAGGAGAATGTCTAATAGTATATCATTATTTATTATTATCATTATTATTAGTTTGGGATTTTGTTGTGAACAAATGGTATATCATTCATTGTACTCCACAATAACCCTCAAAACCAAGCATTAAATATATACATATTATAATTTTTTATGAACAAGATTTTTAAGCTATCCACATTATGGCCTGTTGTTTAAAGCTAATTATTTTTCGGGAAAAATTATGATACATTTATTTAAAAAGTAAAATACTATTTTTTCATAAAATATTTTCCACAAAAAAAACTATTTTCTCGATATTTTATGAAAAGCAAAATTATTGTCACCTTATTGAAATTGGTCACATATATACAATAATGATACAAGGGCTCTCCTGTGGATGCTAATGTTTTAACCACTTATATATATATACACGGGTCTTAGTATCAGATAGAGATGCATTTGGGTATTATATGCCGACTTTTATTAATTCAATTTTACATTTTTAATTAAGAAGGCTTAAAAGAGTCGAATCCACCTCATGTGGACCAGTGATTTGACATTTGCTTAATTAAAAAATATATTTTTAAAAAGAAAATTAATTAAAATCACATGAAATTTTAATTTGTTGAGAATTGTTTAATTAATAATAATCTTGCATCATTAAAGAAAAAAAAATCATAGTGCTCATTGAGGTTAATTGGACGCCAATGGTCTTTATTCATTGACCAATTTTGGTCAACGAAAAAAGTAATATATATATATAGAGAGAGAGAGTCCGGCTAAAATACTATCGATAGCACCGAGCAATTGGTGCTATTAAGTTTTCTGCCGTTTGATGAAAATATATGCGGTTGGGATTATAGTGGTCCCCTAAGATTTTTACTTTTCAACCAACTACCTATTAAACCCTAGGGGCCCACTATAATCCCAACCGCATATTTTTTCATCCAACGGCTAAAAACTTGATAGCACCAATGGCTTGGTACTATCGATAGTATTCTAGCCTAATTTTATATATATATATATATATATATATAGATAGAGAGAGAGAGAGAGAGAGAGAGTAGAGCTTATATATTTTTGAAAGCACAAGCAAAAATATACTTGTGAATTTTTTACCATTGAATTTGTATTGAGATTTGTGCTTTTGTAAAGTCAATTAAAGAGAGAGAAAGAAAAAGTAAATAATACAAATTCAATAATAAAAAATTTACAAGCATATTTTTGTTTGTTCTTTTGAAAACATATAAGTTCTACTATAATCCCAACCGTATATTAGCCTAATTATATATATATATATATATATATATATAGATAGAGAGAGAGAGAGAGAGAGAGAGTAGAGCTTATATATTTTTGAAAGCACAAGCAAAAATATACTTGTGAGTTTTTTACCATTGAATTTGTATTGAGATTTGTGCTTTTGTAAAGTCAATTAAAGAGAGAGAAAGAAAAAGTAAATAATACAAATTCAATAATAAAAAATTTACAAGCATATTTTTGTTTGTTCTTTTGAAAACATATAAGTTCTACTATAATCCCAACCGTATATTTTTTCATCCAACGGCTAAAAACTTGATAGCATCAATGACTTGGTGCTATCAATAGTATTCTAGCCTAATTATATATATATATATATATATATAGTAGAGCTTCATATAGGATGGAGGAGTTAAGTCGACGTATTCCTTTCTATAGGATGGAGGAGTTAAGGTTTCCCTTTTTGACCGACTTGGGAAAATTAAGGCTCCGCTGAAAGTTAAGGTTTTTGTTTGGATTGCACTGAGAGGTAGAATTCTTATGGTGGACAATTTACTTAAACGGGGTTGGAGTGGAGAGGAAAGATGTGGCTATTATAGGATGGTTACCGAGACGACTGATCACCTTCTTGTCGATTGTGGGGGTTAGAACTTTGCTGGGCGGTCTTTTGATTAATAAGCTATCCTTCCGTGTTTGTGGCTCGGCCCGGGAGCTATGGGAACAAAGTAGCCTTGTTGGGGGGCCTGTTGGGAGGAGGGAGAGTACAATCATTGTTGTGGTCTAGTGGATGATCTGGTTGGAACGTAATAGGAGAATTTTCAAAGATAGATGGGTTAGTCTGTGGCACTTGAGGGAAGCGGTGCGAGCGCTATACTGTTTTTGGATTTTGGGCTGCCCATGTTGGTTTTTTTTTTTTTCTTTTTTTTTTTTGAGGTTGCCTCTCACTGTTGCTAATTTCAAGGTCATTTGAATGAAGCGGTATCAAGCTACCGTTTCTCAAAAAAAAAAAAAAAAAAAAAATTACAAAATATAATGATATGATACTAAAATTTTAGATCAAAAATATTGAATTTTCTATCAAAATTTTACGTGATTTGGATATTTCTACACTATTAAATTTACAAACTGCTCAACACAATCATTAAAATTGTTGATTTTGAACCACTTTGATTACTAGGTAAATAATATTAAAAATTTATAAAATTTAATTTTTTAGCTTTTTAAATATTATATATCAAATTTAACGTAGCCCATCGTCCATTCAAAAGTCCCAACATCGAAAATAATTTAAGAGCATGGGACCTCCGTGCTTTTAAAAACACACAAACTTAACTATATATATATATATATATATATATATATATATATATATATATATATATATATATATATATATATATATAGTAGAACTTATATACTTTCAAAAGCACAAACCCAACTATATATGTAAATTTTTTACTATTAAAATTGTATTAAGATTCATGCTATTGCACTTTCTCTTTCTCTCTTCTTAGTTGACTTTATAATAGCACAAATTTCAATACAAATTCAATAGTAAAAAATTCACAAACATAATTTAGATTGTGCTTTTAAAAGTATATAAGCTTCACTTTATATATTTTTAAAAATATAAATCCGACTATATTTGTAAAATTTTTATTTTTAAATTTGTATTGAGAATTATGTTATTGAACTTCTATTCTCTTTCTTTCTTCTTAGTTGTTATATATATATATATATATATATATATATATATATATATATATATATATAGACGGTATTAATTAATGTCGAGAACTTCTGTTTTATTTTTCGTATATCTATGTTGGTAACATATGGCGGATGATTCATCAAACTCTCAACATGAAAATGAGTTTTGTTTTAATTGTACCAGCAAGATTCATCTTTAAGGTAAATTATGATGTGGATGGACAAAGTTTTGACTCAAATTTCAATTGTTCATTGTCATTCATTTCAATTATAAAAATTTAGTGTCTAAACCTTAAAAAAGTTTCAAAAAAATTTGTTCCCCTGATCGACAATCAAGCCCTTTGTTTAGTCTAATCTTCTAGCCAGCGCAGGAAAAAAAGTTATGTCCAACTTTATGATTAAAATTGAAATCAAAACCAAGCTTCACAATTTTTTATTTTTTATTTTTTTTTAGAGATAGAAAGATAGTATGCTATCCGTTTCGTTTATTTTGAAAATAAATATAGCTGAAAATGTAAACAACTAGGTTTCAAACTCAGATCTCGAATATCAACCACGAAATTCTTTACAACTTGCGCTAGAAAAGATCAATAAGCTTCAAAAATTGAAACTCAAAAATAATAAAGTGTTACATATTCATTTTCTTCTTTTCGCAGGCTGTGCCCATATTGTGGGAGTGAACATAACATGAACACGGCCTATATTGTGGGAGTGCACAATATGGGCTGTGCCCATATTGTGGGAGTGAACATATATAACCTGAATCGTACTCAGGCTCAGGCTAGAGTTGGAAGGTTTTCGCTGGGCCAGATCGGGTCGGGTCGGATTATATTCAAAATAAGAGAGGGTCCAATAAAGTATATATACAGGATGAGGCATATTTTGCCTTCACAGTCACAGGGTTGAAGGTGTCCAGGAACTTCAGTTGGATAGGGTTTGAAAGGTTGCAATTGAGAAACCAAATAAATGCTTAAATAAGCTCATACTTAAGAGTGTTTTTCAATAACAATTCAATATGTGGTAGAAGTAGAAATAAAATATGCAAATTGGAGCTTTAGATTTTTAGATTTAGTTTATAATCTCATTTTAACTCTCAACCACAATAAATTTTGAGACCAAAAAACTAATTATATTTACTAAATACTTAAGCAGAGATAATTATAGCTAAAAATAAAAACAAGCTCTAATTAAGGCTCTAAGATACTCACTCATCTAATCCGCGCTTCCTTTAATATTGTAAAATGATCGAGTTTATATATTATCAAATCCAAGTTAATAAAACTACTTTTTTTTTTTTTTTTTTTTAACAACAATTAGATCAATTTTCATCATCTTTGTACGTGACACAATTCGCCCTTGTTAAAAATAATTAAAGGAATAATTAATTAAATTAATTTGTTTTTTTCAAAATGCAGCTTTTAATTGTTGTAAATCACGTAACATATATATATATATATATACATTGACCTTCTCTATTTTTTTTCTTTTTATTTTTTGTTATGAATAATAAAACTAGCTATGTAAATATCAATAACATTTCTTAATCTCTCACTTTCAAAATAATTATTGAACTCGCATGTTGGGACGAATCACAACATGCCACGGGGCAAAGAAATACTTCAACAACATGGTTACAATTAATAGCATGGGACCCAATGTATAAATGTAGTCACAGTCCCGTTGGTGGCAAGACCCATCTAATATTACTAAATAAAATAAAATTAGAATAAAAATATATAAAAAAATATATATTTTTTGATTGTATTATAAAAAATATATAATAATTAATTCATTATAATATAGCGTGTACCAAAATAATTATGTATATTTCATAACATAATTTTTTTTATAATTTCAAACAAAATTATATATTCCTATTTGCAATTGTATACGTGTCCCTATAGCTTATTTATTTGTCTTATCTTTTCAAATATTCTTTTCAAATATTTTTAATAAAAAGACAAACAGAGAAAAAAAAAAAAAAATATTGCAAAGGAATGCATTTTGCTTAATTTATTTTAAGAGCAGTATTTAAAAATGGTTAAAAAATATATATATTCTTTTTTTTTTTATCAATATCTCAATTTTCAATAAATAAACTAACTCTTTAATCACATTATCCTCATTTACTATATGAGAAATTCTATTAGTATATTCACTTAAAAGTAATTAATAATAAATCTATTTTACTGTTTATATAAATTTTTTTTTATAAATTTTAGTCTTTTTAAAACATAAAGATTATAAAATTAGTGTGGGAAAAAAAACTTTTCCTGATATAATATTATAAAATGTACATTAAAAAGTTGACACAACAATAATAGTACTTTTGTTTATAATACATTAGGTACGTAGGTGCTATCCAAATCATAGGTGTCCTCGTGCACATGGCCCTGTGCATGTGGGACTTATTATTATTAATAACATGACCATTTAAGATGGAAAATTTTATTTATATATATTTTATATTTTATTTATTTAATAATAACTTTAATTGCAATAGAAATTTATATAATTGAAAAATAATAATAATAATAATAATTGTACAATATTAATTGTTTCTAACTACAAATGTAACACGAATTTAGGCTAAAATGATCGGTTTTCTTTGGAAGATATTAGATGATTGGAAGCTTAATTAGTAATTTTTCGTGATTTATATAAATGCTTTATAGCTTAATAATATTAAGTTTTGTTGTTTAGATTTTATTTTTATCTATCGATCCATAATTAAAAAGTTTTTTTTTTTTTTTTTTTTTTTTTTTTTTTTTGTCGGAGGACTAGGGAATAATTAATGTACAAACAAAGCCACATGAACCTGCGAGGATTCGAGAACTAGGCCTGTACCTCATATTGGAAATTATTATTGCCTGCACCATGTGTGTAACTACGTACTAAACAACCGCAGTGGATATATATATATATATATATATATATATATATATATATATATATATATATATATATATATATATATATATATAGGGTTTATATATTTTTAAAATACAAACTTAAATATATTTATAATATATTTTTAAATATATAAAATTTTATGACTCTGATACGAACGTTTTCATGCTAATAATTAAGTTATTTTCGGTGTTGAGACTTTCGAATTTACGATCGATTTTATTAGATTTGATCTAAAATATTTAAAATATCTGGCTAGAAAATATTTTTTTTATAATTTTTTAATATTATTTAATTAGTGATCAAAATGATTCAAAATTAAATATTATAAAAAGTGATCATATAACACTAAAATTTTAGGTAAAAAATATTAATTTTATGTTATATAGTATAAAAAAATTATTATAAATTTACGAAATTATTAATTTTGATCATCTTCAATCACTACATAGATAATATTAAAAAATTATAAAAAATAATTTTTAAGTATTATAAACATTATAGATCGACTCTAATAAAACCGATTATCAATTTGATTATATCAATATTAAAAATAATCTAATAATGATAAAATCATCGTATTTCTAAAAACGCAAAAGACAAGCTCAAATTTTGTATAAATCGTTCAAATGAGATATGGTGTGGGATAGAGTGTTCTTATACACCCGGTGCAGGAAACAGTTCATGCTACAAATGAGAGTACGAACCCAACTACTCGAATACGATCCAACGCGCGCGGTTTGGGGCCACCTGATCAACGGCCCCATCAACCAAACCATGTCCTGGAGCGTCCCACGTGTCAGTGGCTAAGGCCTATCAACGAGCCGAACACAGCGAGCTCGCGCTCATTTATTTATTGAGCGAGTGAAACACCAAAATATAATTCATATTTCGCTCATTTAATATAAGTTTATCAAAATCCTCAATTTTATTATTTGATAAAAATAAAAAATAAAAATAAGTATTTTAATCTAATAATAAAAAATTATAAATAATATAAAATTTATACCATATATATAATTGAATTATTATATTTTTGAAATATTAAATTATTGATGTTTGTAAAAATTCGGTCTTTGAGTGAATATTCTAATATATAATTAAATGCTTATATTTTAAAAAGTATTAATATTTATAAAATTTTTAATTTTTAAATAAATATTTTAGTGGTTTTTTTAAAATTTAGTCAACATGTTGGGTAAAATAATATAATTTAAAAAATAAAATTAATTTTAAAAATAAATTAAATAATAAAAAAAGTTATAAATATTAAATTTTTAATATTTTAAAAAATATTATCGAGCGAACGAGATAGTTGATCCAACTCATGTTACCTTCCTTTAATAAACGTGTTGATCAATCCATTTGGAGCTAAGTTCGAACGGAACACCAGCGGACGCGCACCCCAATCAACGTCGTGGCACGTGAGACGTGCGCTACTTTTGACCTCCGATTGACCGTCGCAGTCTACTCACCCAACTAACCTAACCTAACCCCACTCGCACCTACTTCCCCACCACCTCTGTCGGAGATTATTGCGTACACCTGGTCTATAGATAGACCTTTCTAATATATATATATATATATATATATATATATATATATATATATATATATATATATATTTAAGAGAATGCTTCTTTACTGCACATGCAGTCAAAAGCTCCCCTCTTTCGTTTTGTCGTTTCACCCAAATGGAGCGCATTAATTAAAATTATATATATATTTTTATATTCGGTAATAACATTATATCAATTTGCGTCCATTTGAAATAAAGCAATATATTTTATCCTCTAATTTGCGTACATTTGAATTACTTATGTTATAGATAATCAATTAATTATTATTATTATTATTATTATTATTTAAACTGTAATTAAGTCTTACATCCAAGTTACAACATAGTGTTATTGTTTCACTGGGCCGGTTCATAGATGACGCGATACACCGGGTTCACTCTCCACGGCTTTCTCCTTTTTCGGGGAGCATTCCTTCGATTTCACTCCCTCTTTTTCTCTTTCTTCTTTAAAACATAAAATAAAAAATTTAAAGAGAGAGAGAGGGAGACAAAAAAAAGAAGAAAATCTCCGTTTTAACGCAGCTCTCGACTTTGTTTTTGCTTCTTCTTCTTCCTCGTTCTCTCCTCTTCTCCCTCGTCGTCTCCGATCTTGAAGCTGAAGCTTGGAGAAGAGAAAGGATGCAGCAATGGGGACCGGAGAGCTCCGCCATGACCTTCGACGAGGTCTCCATGGAGCGGAGCAAGAGCTTCGTCAAAGCTCTACAGGTTCGCTCCCCTCTCTCCCGCTCTCTCCAGGCCCAAAATCTTCTATGCGGGAGTAAAATGGCTCCGGATCTGATCGGTTTTAGCGTGGTTACTGTGTTAGATCTCTTCTTATTACCTTCCTCTTTTTTTTCTTTCTTTTTTTGGTCTTTTTTGTCCTGTTAGATCTGGTGTTAGGGTGTCTTCTGTTGGCCGATGATTGATCGCATTGAGAAATTTAACTTGTCTGCTAATGTTTTTGGTGTATGTAATGATGTTTGGGTGTCGATTCTCCACTTCTAGCATGTAAATCCTTGTGATCTGCGGCTTAGTGGGTTCCCTTTCAGTAATTCTCCTAGTACTTGAAGTTGGGTTGATATTATAAGCAGATAAGAGGTTAAACTTCGATTTTCATGTAGCAGGCAATGCGCGGGAGTGAGTTTTGCTCTAAATTGAAAAATTGCTGTTGCAGAGATTTGTTGAGCTAAAATTTGGATTTTGTGCTTGAAATTTGGAAAATTTCTCCTTTTTGGGGCGAATTTTGCGGTATCTGCTTCAGTGAAATCCTTCGTGTGTTTGAATTAGTGTTGGAAAATGTTGATGCAGATCTATATGTGCTTAACAAAAAATAATTTGCTGTTTGCAGGAACTAAAGAACCTGAGGCCTCAGCTTTACTCTGCTGCAGAGTACTGTGAGAAGTCTTACCTTCACACTGAACAGAAGCAGATGTAAGAGTTCATCTTTGGTTGGTTCCTCTTGTGATGTTCTCTTTTCATTTATTTGAACTGTTCATTCATTTGTGTACTAGTTAGTTTTGACTTTCTATAGTTATTGAATGGAATGCTTTTGAAGAAACCATCGTATAAGTGTGACACCTCCGGAATTTGGATTAGTTCTATATATAAATGATATAATAGGACTAAATCTCTTAACCCGGCTATAATATTTTGGATGGTAGCAAGACCCAAGAGGTTAAGAGAGCTAAGCGTGCTAGAGTTAGGGTAGTTCTAGGATGGATGACCCCCTGGGAAGTGGGGCGTCACAGATGGTATCAGAGCCAATCATCAGCTGGAAATGTGAGATGAGTCTTGGCTAAGTCAGGGTTATTTACCGGGTAGAGCGAGGCTCCCCGGCTAATGACCGTTGTGGGTGGAGTGCAGCTCCCCACAACGTCGGCTAAGGCTAGCGAGACGAGTCTCACATCGCCTGGTACTTGTGAGTGTCTTTGAGCTTGACGAGGACGTCAGGGTAGTTCTAGGATGGGTGAACCCCTGGGAAGTGGGGCGTCACAATAAGAGCTATATAAATAGCCACTTCTAGTGATTCGAGGGCAAAAATTATCTTTTTCACAACTTTCATACCAAAGTGGCCGGTAGTTTGTCCATGTTAGACTTGTATGAATTATCTGAAAAGGTTTATATCATCTTGCCAAACGGAGCTTCTGTTCTTCTTTTTTGTCCCACAGAATTGTTCCTTGTTATAGGAAGTTGAGAGTTGTGGCTGTTTTATTTTTTTAACATACCAGTAAATTGATTCGATAATTTTATTCCCAGAGTGTTGGATAATCTTAAAGATTATGCTGTCCGAGCCCTTGTCAATGCTGTTGATCACCTTGGCACCGTCGCTTACAAACTGACAGACCTGTTTGAACAGCAGGCCTCTGAGATCTCAACTTTGGAGCTCAATGTGACATGTCTGAATCAGGTAAGTAATATCTAATAGCACAAAGTTTCTTTTGCGAGCTTTATTTAGAAACTGACATCCCTCTAACCGATAGAGAATAATCACTTGCCAAAGTTATACCGATAAGGAAGGTTTAAGGCAGCAGCTGATGTTGGTAACAGCACCAAGACATCACAAGCACTATATCCTACCAAGTAAGACTAAAGCTGAGCCATTGTTTTTCTGAGATGATGGGATACTGGTTTTAACTTTTTAAAGTTAATTGCCAAACTAGATTCTGCTAATAGAAGGAAGCAGAACATTCAACATGGCCAAACAAATGCTCAAGAAAAACCTCAGCCATACCCAGGTGGAGAAATTATATGTGTATATTCACTTTCTCTGTTGGTTTTATTTGTTTCTATTCTCATCAGAATCCTTTTGCAATTGAGTTAATAGATTTCCCTGCATCAAAAACTCTTTCTTGGCATCTAGCCTCAGAAAATCACTCTGCATCAAATGGAGCATCGCAGGCGGCACCAAAGTATGCTTCTATTGTTCTATTTTCTTCTTTTGCTTGCATTTATAAGGCTAAAATATATGGATAGTCCCTGCAATACCCTGTTTAGTGATTTAGTTGTTGAAGGTTTTCCTCAAAGACTGTAGTCCCTAAACTTTCTCCTGCTGAATGAATCTTTATTCCAGGATGAGAAGTCTTTTATAGAAAATGATTTTGTCTATTCTTTTCTTTTCTTTTCTTTTTTTCTGATCAGGGGTGGATTTGTTATCTGAGTTAGTTTAGAAAGTGAAGTTTTTAAATGAGAGGTTCGGAACCCGCAAGATCATGATAGTACAGCTATACGTTAATATTGATTATGGAGGGCATAGTATAAATATTTGTCATTGTCTTATCCATTAGTTAATAACTAGTATTTTTATTTTCCTTTCTCAATAAGAAAAATAACCTTACATGTTTACTTTCATGCAGCGGAGGAGAGAACAGAAAACCTAAAATCACTTCTGAAGCCTTTCATCTTCTGGGTAGGTTTGTCAGTCTTTTATTTGTTATTCTTAGCGTTCTTTTATTGTTAATCTGCTGGATTACAGTGCATTAGTTTGTCTTAACGCTTCCCATGTGTGTTCTGAAAACTGTTCATAATGTCCCAACGCTTTAAATTCAATCTGGTGGGAGCTTTCGAAGTCCACTAACAGAAGAAAGTATATTGCAATCTCAATTTTGTATAACTCGAAATAAATGAAAGCTCAAGCTGTTGTAGAATAGCGAATTCCATATTGTGTTTGTTATCCTGATGTTGCTGAGCATAGGATTGTTTTTCAGTTTCACCTGAAGTCATGCAAATTTCAGGTAAGGAAGAGGGTGCACGATCGCCATTGTCAAGGCATCTTCAGTCTACTAATGGAAATCTCACTTCTGTTGTGACCGGCCAAAGGCTTGTTCTGAGGGTAAATAACCATTATTCAATGTTTCCGTTTCATGGCCACTGTATGCATGCTTCGTCCTTCCTGCATGAGATTTTATCTTTTAGTCATTTCCTCAACCTTTTCTCCTCTATTGCGGTTACGGCCCCCCGTTATTGTACCTCATAGGATTTTCTAATTTTCTAATCATTCTTTCGTTCTACCCCGCCGTCCGTATGACAAGTTTATCAGCTCTTGTCCTCACTTCTTCCATTAATTTGATTGCTTTTGTTTCAAACTTTCTCTAGATTTCTTCTTGTTCTTCAGAGATTACAAGTTTATAAGCTCATAATAAGTGCTTGACTTGCATCATGCTAGGAAAATTTGGAGGCCGGTAAACAGTTATCAGCATACAGATCTTTTGAGAATACAGGACGGCGGGAAATACAACGGGCTCCTGCACGCAGTAAGAGCATGTTGGCTGCTTTCTTTGTGAAGCACAAATCCTCAAAGCTGAAAAAGATCTCCGTCTTATGATCAGAGAATTTCTCATTTTCAGCATAATATTCTCGCAACCTCATGCTAATGTGTTCCATCTTCCACTGATTGTATATTACCTCCTAGCCGGTACAAGCTCCAAGTTGTTATGATTATTTGTCGCCTTTTATGTGAACCGTTGAAGCATTATTATCCGATGAGAAAAAGTCTTATTGATCCACCGAGAAACGCACTTCGTCAAAATCAACTTCATGCTAGTCTTGCACTAGAGCTCTGATAATAGTATGAATGCAGAAGTCATGCACTGATTGTAAGCATACTGTGCCTGGAAACTCTGGTTTCCAGGTAGCAGATTTTTTATTTTTTTTTTCAAAACAAATGTTCTGTTTGGAATCTTTAGATACTCTTTATCTGGGACCTTACATATTCCACTTGAGCACCAAAATGTCACAACTTTGGCGGGAAAAAACGAGCAGGTGAAAACTGTGTAAAGCAATGGAGAGCAGTAGTTCACAGTTTGTGCAGAGCTGTTTCCTAAGCTGACTCTGGCGACTCGTCCCGAATTCTGTTTTTATTATGGCCCAGAAATAGTTTGGAATTGCATTTTTAAAAACACAGCTGTCATTAAGTAAAATTAAAAGTGCTTCTAGATTTTTAAATTTTTTTGGGACTGGGCAAATTCTTTTAGCCAATGAAATAGTAGATTGGGCCTAACTTTTATTAAACACGGGCGCTCAACGCTAATTCGTCTCCCACGAACCAGTTCGTATCTAGTTTCCTGCGTCCCACTCCCAGGCATGCTGTTAGGGATGCAAATGGATCCGGGTTGGGGGGTTCTTTCTTTGGATTCGTTCCGATCCGAAAAAATTTCGCTCCCGCTTTGATCCTACGCTAATGGATCGATAAAAATGAATCGAAGCGGCACATCCGCTGGGTTCCTTCCCCAGCACGATTCTCATTGCAGCGGCGACTACTACTTCCCGCCACTACGAACTCGCGCAATGGCGCGCACTCGTTCCCGTACAATCAAACCCTAGCGCTCGCCGCGTCCCCGTCCATGCTCATTCTCTCCCCCCTCCTCTCCTTCATCTCGCGAAATCCTAGTTTCCCCAATCTCATCTTCCTCTCGGATTCCTCTCGCCTCTCACCGCGCCCTCCAATGGCGCCGCCCAAATTGGCCGTGGAGTACGCGAAATCGGGGCGATCGTCGTGCAAAAGCTGCGGCAAGGCCATCGCCGCGGGCGCCGTGAGGCTTGGCTCCCCCGACCCCCGATGGATCGATGCGCTCAAATGGTATCACCTCGATTGCTTTCCTACTAAATCTCATGCCTTTGCTACTGTGGAGGCGATAACGGGGTTCTCGTCCTTGAAGGTTGGGTGATCGATTGATCTCTCTTGGTAAATGCACGATTTGCACTGTTTTTTTTTTTAAAAAAAAAGTTCTAAGGTTATTGATTTGTGTTGGAGGATTCAGAAATCTGATCAGGAAGCGCTAAGGAAGCTAGAAGCTGGTGCGACATCAGATGAGACTAGCAAGGTTTGACTTTTCATTTCCTTTTTTGTTCTCTTCGATAATCGATAGTGTCGTTTAATCCCTTTGCCCGGGTTATCAGATGGTGAGGTTTTAAGAGAAATTTCCCACATTTGTTGGCTTTTATACCACACAAGAATTTGTACTTGCAAGGAAAGGGTTGCTTGATTGTTGACCATTTTGAGCATGATCATGAATCTACATTCCACATTCCTTGTGTCGTTTGTGCAAGAGTGAGATGCTCAACCACATTCTGGGCTTGTGAAGTGGAACATGGCCAGGGATATTATTTATGCGGTAACAGAAATATAGTCATGATAGAGTTCCATTCTGTACCAAGTCTTTGTTCAGATAATAGATATGCGTGTGAATGACACTTCTCAATATTGACATTGGTTATCTCACAGTTGTTTCTTTGAGCATGTTATGATGAATGGAACTAAAGAAAGTAAAACTAACAAGTGCGAGAAGAAAGTTTCAACTTTCAAGTTACACTACAATGAAAATTATGTGCTGTTTTGTGTAAAATGTTCAGTGTTTTTATTTGTTGTTTTTAGGTTCGTAAACGAGATGACACGGTTGCTGGTGAATCTGAGGAATCGAGTCCAAGTGAAGGAAAGGTTAACCATTTTCTCTTTTGCATCATAATGGCTACTAGACTCTCGTCTGTTTTGTAATTATTATTTTGGTGACCATTTTGATACATGTAGGTCCATAGGGTGGATAGAGCTGAGAGTAAAGATCTTAAAGGAAAAAGCACAGAGACGGCAAAGGTATCCTTCCAAGCTTATTTGAGAAGTCAATTTCATATTTCACATGTAGAACCATTGTTTCTTCTAATGCCTTGCTGTTTGGAAGTGGCTGGTATCATTATTTGCTAGCCAAGTTACAGCTGGCCTTTTATATTCTGCTAACTTACTGACAATTTTCTATCATTGAATTTCTGTCGCATGTTTATTATTTTACATGTTTACTTTTTACTGGTTCATACTGTAACTCTCACTTAATATCGTACTGCAGTTTGGGGGTGACTTCCATATCCCTATTTTCACCCTCTTTTACCCTTAAGAAAGAAATTAGCAAGTATTATGCATTATGAAGTTACTAGTTTGTCCTTATGCAAGTATTATGCCAGTAGTCGTAGCTGAGAAAGCTTACTTTATCTATTTTAAATCACTGGATTAGTGATTGTTGCGTTGATTTTACCAAGTTGTGCATGCAAGTGAAAAAGAGAAGAAATCTACAGGAGGAAGGCAAGAATTGCACACACACACACACACATAAATATGGATTTGTGCGTTTGCTTTGTAATGTAAGGAAAGAGACTAGTAAAGTATGAAGGTTACCTTCTGTTCAACACTTGGACCCTTAAAGGTTCCATAAAACTATAATGAAAAACAGCACTGAAATTACGAATTTGGAGCTTCTTAAATCCATTTAGATGGACTTCTAACTAGCACTAGTAAATAACATTGTGGTTCGGAGCATAATTTCTTGCTACAATGGGCTTCTAGAATGATAAATACTGTGTTTTCCTGGGAATTTGTTTTTGTTTCACCTTTTAGTAGGATTTTGATCACTGCCATCATTATATTTTCAGGAAACATCATTCCTTAATCCTTTAGCTTTTATTTGTCACATAGTTCTTGTGTTACCCTTTGGTTGGTTTGTAACCGTTAGTTTTTGAACTTGTACCCAGATTTCTGGAGATCCCAAAAGAAATGGCTTAGGGGTGGTGTTTTCTGCCTCCGAAATAAAAAATAAGTACAAGGTAGTCTTTTCTTTTCAAAATCCCTCACCCCCCACCTAAGAATATTACTGTAGAAATTAAACATTATCACTTTATGTTAATGGTGTTGCTTGTATGGAGATAGTTTGGTAAGTCCTTTTACTCTTTCCCATGGAATGCGTTAGTTCCTTCTGATTTCTTTGCTGTTCTTTAATGCAGGAAGCTACCCTTTCACCAAATTGGAAGGCTTTCAAGACAGTGATTTTCCGCGAGCGGGTAAGATCATTAAAAATCTTAGGAGTATAGCTATTGATGTGATAGCCATCTGCCAAAGCAGAAGGCTCCTTTATTTTTCATATTTTGTACTTAATATGCTACGATATTATTGTTTTCTTGTTCAAACTTTCTTATTATTAAGCCCAGTAATGAGCATTTATTTAATAAAAAAAATTATCTTTTTAATTGGAATGCTATTTTGGTTCTTTATTTGTTTTGACCCTTTTACTTAATAGGAAGATGGCCTACATGATTCAGCCAAAATTGCTGCATTTGATTTTGATGGGTGTCTTGCCAATACATCTGTGAGAAGGTATATTATGGTATTTTTTATTTTTTATTTTTTTATTTGAGAGAAAGGTAGCATGCTACCCGCTTCGTTTATTTTTAAAATAAACTTAGCTGGAAATATAAAGCAACTAGGCTTTGAACTCGGGTCACGGGTATCAACCAACAAGCCCTTTGCCACTTGTACTAGGGACGGTTGATTATATTATGGTATTATGCCATGCTTTATAAATATCAATAAATTTTTTATTAATAATTATTTCATGTATAAAGTAAGAAAATTTTTGTCTCGATGCATGGAAGTTAATGGTTTTATGGAAGTAAAAAATATAAATTCCACTAAGAGCGAATCCCACAAAAAAGATCCAGCGAAGACTGGTGATATGGTGGTTGCATGGTTAGATTTCTATTTAAGGAAGGTTGTTTATTTGGTGTATTTATCAAGTAAACATGTACCAAAATGTGAGGCTTTATCATGTACTGAGAAGAAATGGATTTAGCCATTTTCCGATATAGTCAGATGATGCTTCTATTTTGTTGTGTGTGGCAGTTTCAAAGGTGGCTCTGTTCTGTTGTTTAGAGAATTGCTCAAAATATGATGAACAGCATAGAGGAAAATGACCAGGTCTTTTAACTTCACATCCCTTATAGGCTTTTGCTGGGAAAGCAACTGTCAAACATTCTAATTTCTTCAGATTATGCTATAAAAATAGAGCACTAACTTTGATTATGATACTTCTTCTTATGTTTAGAGTAATAACTTGTCACCAATGTAATAGTTATGTTATCATTGCTCTCAGCTACCTTGTTCTGACTATATTATTACCAAAAGAGAGAATATCAACATATCTCTTGCTACTGCAGACTTGGTGCAGATGCCTGGTCTCTTCTGTATCCATCGATTCCAGAGAAGCTGCAAGGACTATATGAAAGTGGCTTCAAGCTGGTTCGTATGTTGTTTTCCTTTTTGTTGCTCCTTATATCAATATTTTGGTATTGCATTTCATTTTGAGTTGTCGTACCTCAAAGAGCCATTCTGTTGTGGAACTGGTTGCCTTCGGTGTAATCTATTAACCTCTTATGAATAAATCATGAAGTAGGCATTGATTCTCTTATTTGTCATATTTGTCATTAGGTTATCTTTACCAATGAATCAAACATTGAGCGCTGGAAGAATAAGCGACAGCAAGCTGTTGATTCCAAAATAGGGCGGCTTGACAATTTTATAAAGTGTGTTAATGTCCCAATGCAGGTAGTCTGGGAACCTTTGTCTTTATTATTTCCTTACCTGTCCTTGACTTTTTGATTGGCTATTCTATATTTACAATATTATATTGCTTCCTGGTGGCTTTTGCAAGATATCTAGCTCTTTCTCATTTTCTCCGGATATGTGACACTGTATCTTTTTTATGTATGTCTTGTATGCCATGCGTGCCTTGTGTGTGGCACATATATTAAGGAAAGCTAATCAGAACAACAATAAGTTTAACTACAAATAACAATCTGAACATTAAATTAAAAAAAAACATAAGTTGGAACTACAATGGTTGCTGTTTTTGTACGAAGTCGAGGTGTACGGACCTATCTGCACTAATTCTGAATTACATTCGAAATCAAACGGTTAAATGGTAAAACAAATGCAACAGTTGTTAATAAATCATCCCTCTACTGTTTGTACTTTAAACTTTCCGTATAGTGGTACCAACTAATTTTTTTATATTTTATTTTTTGTATTGGCTAACATGGTGACATCTATAATGGCATGTCAACAGATAACTCTTTCATATTTTCAAGTTTTATTAGAACATAGTGAGTGCATACTGGCTTAGTTAGCTTGCTGATTCTGTTACAGGCATTTATAGCTTGTGGTCTGGGTGAAAGCAAAAATCAAGCTTGTGATCCATTCCGGAAACCTGAACCTGGTATGTGGAGACTGATGGAAGAACATTTCAACTCGGGGATTGCAATTGACTTGGATCAGTAAGTTCTCTTGTTTTCTTACTCTATATTAACATCATGATCTGAAAATATGTATCCAGTGCTCATTTTAATCTAGTAAATGCATGTTGGAATTCATACAGGATTGTTTTACAATTGTGATGTGTTAATGTAGAAGACATTTGCCAGGCTTGAAAGATACGTTTAGTTTACTGCAACCTTACATTTGTTTTCACCCGTCTAGTTTAGACCCTTTATGAGCCATAGAACATTAGATCACTGGATTTTTGTTGTTTAAATACTTGTATGCATGTCTTTGGAAATCTATTGAGAATTAGAATTTATTTAGATTGTGGTCCCAAGTATGCTGCATTCCTCTTGCATAACCTAAAATGAGCCACTAGGACATGTTCAAGTTTAGGATATTCTTGGATTCAGTGGATTATTGCTGTTAGATAATTTCATATGGCTTTAAACAACAGACAAGAAAGGAGACAAAGAAGTTTAGTAAGGTATCTTATATCCTAAATGCATGTATATGGAATCATTTGACAATAATAGACTCCAAATCTAAGGTGGATTAGGTATCTCTGGGAAATAGCTTTGATTTTCTCGTTGCCTTCATTGATCTAAACCATTCTACTTCTCTGCACATTATATTACTTTTTGCAGATCTTTGTATGTTGGTGATGCTGCCGGGAGAGCCAATGATCATAGTGATGCAGATATAAAATTTGCTGAGGTACGACTAGTTACTTATCTTTCATTATCCAAAAAAGTTCATCTTGAAAATTTTCCGAGTTATTTCTTCTAGCCAGAGTGACTCTTTATTCTTAGCCCAACATTCATCTTTGAGAAGTCAATCCTTTCCTAGCTCTGTTTTGAACCAAATAGAAATACAGGACTTGTTATTTTATTAATGCCTTAAGAAAATTTCCGAGTCATTATTAGTGTGTTCAAGTTTTAGCTAATCTGATTCCATTTGCTTCAATTTGGAATTTCTTAAGATTAGCTTGAAGGCCCTTTTTACATGAAAGAAAGCCTTTCACTGCAAGTGTGCAATTCTTCTTTCGCATCAATTGTCAAAGGGACATCTCTGTGTTTAATTTCCTATACGTATTTTATTTTACTAGTTATCATTGCTTCATTTTAGTTGCTAATATATATACTTGGTGAATGACACTTCAATGATTTCCTCAACCTTAGGTGATTGGCTTGAAGTTCCATGTTCCTGAAGATTTTTTTGGCGCCTAGACAAAACTAATGCCAACAACTAGTTTTAGGAAGATGGATTGATGAACAGTTTCTCCTTGATTCGTGATTCCCCATTTAGATGTTCTTGGGGAAAGAGCCTTTTGTGTATATGCTTGGAAATGCTGTTTTCTTAAATTCATCCTTCCCAGTTCAGCAAACTTCATGACCATGCAGTAAGCAATGATGAGATTGCAAAGAATGATGTGCTCAACATGTTTGGATGCACGTCAAAAACAATTTAAGAAAAACACAAAAATGTGACACCACTGTGAATGAAAATGGACCTTGTATCAAGTATATTATATTAAACTTTTTATGCACAATTTGTTTGACTAGCTACTACTACCCTTGCAATACTGAACTGTAATGTCTATTTTAACTGTTACATGAAATAAATGAGTTAATTCTCACCATTTTGCGCCTCAAATGCTCTACTCTTGCGCTTCCCATTTTCAATCAAAATTAAATGAGCCTCTCACATAAAAGAAGGTTTCTATGTTTTGTTATCCCATCTATGTTAACAAATTGAAGTGTGTTCATTACATGCTGTGCTTTAAATAGGAAGCGGATACCATAACCTACTTACCAAAATCACTCAAAAAAGAGTATGACACATGTGAGAGGAGTTTGTGCAACTCTAGAAAATGAATCAGAGATCTTAGCGAGTTATCGTTCATAAGGAGCCTAAATAATATAATAGATATATGCCAACGACGCATTAATTGATAGATAGAGACAATGCAAGCAATTATTTTTCCTCTACCTGTTCCACCAGTTTCCCTCTTTTTTTTTTTTTTTTTTTTTTTTTTGTGGTTGGTTAGAGATTGAAATTCAACGAATTATTTATGTGCTCATAATTAAGGCTATTTAGTGATGTTTCATTCTACTCTCCAACTGTACTGACTCTTATACCGTACTGCTTATGTTTCGTAATCAAAGTAAATTATTATGGTTTTAAGTAACTGTTTGTTCTACCTTTTTAATTAGTTCTTTGAATTTTCAAAGACAAATAATTGGAAGTTTCAAAGTAATAAATCTTTTGAGGAAAATTTTTTTAAGCATGTGAATTTGAAGTGGAGAGGATTAAGTTTGTAATTATTATTATTATTATTATCATTTGGGTAATGACTTTTTTAGTACGGAATAAATACGAAGATCTCTCAATTTCTAACCATAAACTTAACTTCGGGTCGAATTTAGATTGGATTCGGATCAAACCCTTCCAACATGCCCCCTTTTCTTTTAGGCAGTACAATTAAGAGATCTTAAAGTTAATGGATTCTCAAAACTTGTATTCAACATGCAACCATCAATCAATCAAGCACATGAGTCCAAAATTTGAGAGTGATGTTGGTAAACACTACACATGGTAGGTATTGTATTTGATCCACCTAACCAACCTTTCGTTAACGTCCATAATATAATAATAATTTATTAATTTGATTGATATTTCATTATATTTTTAATAGAATTAAGGCTGATATTCGAATTATGACTAGCCTACGTAGTTTAGCATTAAATATATAACAAAAGTTTTATTTTCACATCAAATAAAAAGTATAGTTTTTTTTCTTTTCTTTTCTTTTCTTTCTCCTAAATATTTTGCCTAATAATATTAAAGGACGAAGCCATATTATTATTATTGTTGTGGGTACACACATGGACGTACAAATGATGGAAACACACGTCATATTACTTTATCATTAGGATCTAAAATGGTTATTATTTAATGTGGTTTACACATTACAAAATGGTTGTGTATTGCGTGTTAGGTTTTCTTGGCACATATTTTCTAAATTCGTACATAAATAAGAAAACAAAAATTAAAACTAAAATTAGAATCAATCACGTTTATAGAATTCCTACCTCCTACTTATTTTAGCATTTTGCCCTCCACTAAATAGGAGATAATTGGGCCATGCATATTATAATTTGAGCTCTTGTATTTAAACTATATATATATAATAAATTAAAAATAAAAATTAAATATATTATAAAAAAAAATATAATCTTACCAACTATATGCATTTACAGTGATAAAATCAATTCTCAAAAAATAAAATTTATATAACTAATTAAAAAAAAAAGTATCGTTATAATTGTGATCGATAATATTGCGATATTATTTGTTATCATTGTGAACATTATTTTTTAAACATACAATATTATTAATTAGATTTCGTAATTTTTAAGGTAAGTAATAATTTATATTACACGAGCAAAAGCATCTCGATTTTTTTTATTTTTTATTTTATTTTTTTTGTGTTAACTACACTGTTTACCTAGCAGCAAGCATACGATGTAAGGACACCCGAGTCCTTTCCCCTCACAGCAAGGGGTATTTTCGTAAAATCACGTAAGGGTACTCGCGACTATTGATTGAATAGTCAATATTAACCCGTCGCTTTACGTCTCGCGGTTTGACTCGACGAGTCGTACTTCGTTAAAGCGCGAGCACGCTACGGCGTTTCATCACACGGTGGGGAAACGCAATGTTTCGTTTCCCGTGTTTTTTTCCCGTTTCCCGTTCACTCTCTACTACTATGGATTGAATTTAATGCTGTTTTGATATTGAAGCGTTTTATTTAATGTGCCATAAATTTAATCATTTTATTTTTGATTTTTTTTATTAAAAAAATTATTATTTTTATTTATAAATTTTATAAAATAAAAAAGTAGTGGTTAATTTTTATTGCTTTTTTAAACAAATTATTATAGTAAAGTAAAAAATATAGCAACAACCCCCCGTCTCCTTGAGGGGGCAATTTCGGTATTATAGAAAAATTAACGTGAACGTTGATCCTTTCCGGATATTTAGCATTTTAGCCCCCGACCTTCCCTATATTTACGCATCCAAAACCTTCGCCAATCGCGATCCGGTACCAGCTGTCACCTCAATCCTCTTCCGAGCCATCCCAACCGTCCGATTCTCGATCGACGCGTCTTAGCACTCCGCGTGTGCTTCGTCCCGCCCATCTCCCGCTCCCCGATTTATCGTAGTTTCTCTGCTCCTTTTTTTTTTTTTTTTCTTTCTTAACTCCACTCACAGGAGCTCCCACCCTCCATTAATGGCGAGAGGGAGCTCCGCATGATCTCGTCGTGAAACCCTAGGAAATGGGCTCGCTGGAAACTGGGTTGCCACCGCCGAAGAGGGCGACGCTGCTCCGCCGCTCGCCGGCGGCGGCGGCGGGGATCTGGCCGTTCCTTCTCCGGCCGAGATCGAGGCTCGCGCGCTTCCTCCTCTTCGAGAAGGTCGATTACCTCCAGTGGATCTACACCGTCGCCGCGTTCTTCTTCGTCGTCGTGCTATTCCAGGCTTTCCTACCTGGATCTGTGGTGGAGCGATCCGGGGACGCGGTGGAGCGAGGGGGATCGATCGAATCGGGGATGGGGGAGGTGCTGGGGGAGCTCAAGGGGTTGGAGTTCGGGGAGGGGATCAGGTTCGTGCCCTCGAAGCTTCTGGAGCGGTGGGAGAAGGAGAGGAGGGAGTGTAATTCGAGCATGGCGGCGCTGGGGCGCACCGTGGCGAGGATCGGCCTCCGGAAGCCGCGGCTCGCGATGGTGAGTTTTTTTTTTTTTTTTGGCGGGGGGATTATTTTGAGTAAGTTGTTGGGGTTGGTTAAGCTGCACTTCGAATTTTTGGTGATTTTGTTGGGGTGATTCTATCTCCAGGCGGTAGCGGATCTGTCGCCTGATGCCATTCAGTTGCAGATGCTTAGCGTTGCAGCTGCATTGAAGGAGATTGGATATGAAATTCAGGTATTCAGATGAGAAAAAAGGGAAATCGAAATCTTTTTGAATTCTAGATTTAAACTCATCTCTCTTTTTTCCTGCTTTTTTTTCTCCTTCATTTTAGTTGAAATTAGTACCTGTGTAGCTTAGAAAGTAATTAGGTATCTGGTGCATGTTACTTGCTCTGTGTATACAATTTAGGACTTAGGAGTAAGTGGTGAAAATTAATGTAGCTCAGTGGTTGTTAAATAGATTGCTGTTGCATGTTCTTTGTACTGCTGCTGCACACTATCTTATTTTACATAGTAATTTTTATGGTCAGTAATACAAGAAAAATGAGACAAGGCTCTTGGATCGTTTTGCATGCATTAGAGGAAAGTGCATTGTAGAAGTGCTGTTGTCGATCACGGGAATCCCATAAGTGAGAAAGCAGCAGTTGGACTATAGTATTGTCTAGCTCAACTAGTAGAGAAGCACATTTTTAATCATCCGAGTTCACTCGATCGACTGTAAATGAAATGCCATGCTTTGTAGTTGACTTCTCCAGGAAGCTATTGCCCAATATATGAAAGAGACATTCTTTCAACTGACTATAAATAAAATGTCTGCATTTGTGGTTGACTTCTTCAGGAATAGATTGTTAACATAGTTCACTGCATGCATGCAAGAGATGGTTGTGTGTATTTAAATTTGTTTTTCGTGGACCAAATTATGCTAGTTATTTTTACCTTAGTATGGTAATCTTACCAATGCGCTCATAAATCTGAGCATCATCCTAAATATATGTGATATCTAATCTTGGCCTCAATGCATAAGATGTGTCTCCTTTTGTTGTTGGTTATGCTGAACTATCAGTCTCTTGTGATAATTAACATGCTTTGCCGAAACATAAGTTCTAAGTCGAAAATCATATCCTTTGGTTGTTAAGATTTAATTTTCTCATTGTTTTTGAATTGCTGGTTTCTCTCTTTATGAATCGTGCAGGTTTTCTCATTAGAAGATGGTCCTGTTAATGAAATTTGGAGATCATTAAGGATACCTGTTGACATCCTGCCGCCAAGCACGAAATGTGAAATAACTATAGATTGGCTGGAGTAAGTTATAATTATACTTTCTTTAGTGGCAGCAGATTTTACCTTTTATCTGAATTTAGAGCTTCTCTAATGCTGTGTTTTTTTTAGATCAATATTCTCATTTTTGCCTAAACTAAGTGCTGGTTTTGCCTTGTTTGATTATTGTCCTCTGATCAAGTCTCTTTACATACTTTGTGCAGCTATAGTGGCATACTTGTAAGTTCTCTTGGGGCAAGACCTATACTTTCATGGTAAATGTTCTTCCTTATGTTATATTTTATTAGTAATTATTTACCAACTTTTTTGTCTAATTCTTTGATGTTTGTGAGCGTAGTTGCTGTCTGATCATGTGAAATTGCATACACATAATATAGCCTCTGCATATCTCAATCTAGTATTAATTATGATTTTTCTGAATCATGGCTATAATCTATAATAGTTATTGTGAAATTCAAAGATATTTATGTTGCTTTATTTTGTCTCTTAGATTTTTCTCTTTTCAGTAGTTCTATTATAAATTGTTCTCCACTAGTCAGAACTCTGCATAAGCATTGGGCTTTATCTGCGTATGTGCAAAATATCCGGTTCTTCTCATCATCAGGTTATTTTCATGTATTGGTAATTTCTTGCTTTTTGGTCATGAGAAATTGTTAGTTTCCTTTAGGATGTTCGTTGTTTTATTCGGTCTGAGACAACATTTAATCTTTTAATGTAGGAATTTTCGTACTTTTAAATTTTGGAAGCTCTTATTTATGCTTTTGTTATCATTTGTAAAGGATTTGTTTGAGAATTTAGAACATGACTAGCACATATTTCACATTACTAGGACCTCATGGATTTTTAAGTTATTTCTGCAAGTAAATGGATATGATCATTCAGTGATTTTTGGCCTCACTCTTCAGTTTGCACCTTTTTTTTCTAAGTTGTGACTAAGTTATGAATATCATATAGTATGTTGAATCGTTCATTCTATTCTCATCATCTAGGCTTTCTACATGCTGGAAATAGCATTATAGAATAGCTCATTGGACATCATAGGCAATTTAAACAAGTTGATATAGGTACTAGAAATGTTGAATATACTAGTTGACATAATCATCTCTCGGGCACGAATCTCTTTAAAGTTGAATGTTAATACTTGTTTACAGTCTCTTGCAGGAGCCTTTCAAATCCATACCTGTCATATGGACAATACATGAAAGGTCCCTAGCTCTTCGCCTACATCAATATAATACGAGCGGCTGGGATCAGCTTATCAATGACTGGACACGTGCTTTTAACAGAGCTACTGTTATAGTTTTTCCAAACTACATATTGCCTGTAGTTCTTCCTTCACACACTTAACCAAACTGAGAATTTTTAGTTACTTTCAACCGAGATTTGTTATGTCTAAGTTTGTAATGTATTATCTCTGTGCTTCCAGATGATGTACTCTGCTTTTGATGCGGGTAACTATTTCGTCATTCCTGGTTCGCCAGATGAAGCATTTGGAGCGGATACTTTTTTGGCCTTCCAAAATGGCCATGACATGAGAGGTAGTTTGGGTTTTGGAGCAGATGATTTTCTGGTTGCCATTGTAGGCAGTCAATTCTCATACAGCGGTATGTGGATTGAACGTGCGCTTATCTTGAAAGCATTAGCACCATTACTTCAACAGTTCCAGTCTGTGAACATGCATTCTCAGCTAAAAATTGGAATCTTGAGTAACAATTCGTATACTGCATATGAAGCGTCTATTGAGGTAGTGATATTTATCGGTTTTATTTCCTTCTATGGTGTCTGTCTTTTTAATGTAGATAACCCTGCAAATTTGGTTTTTACGTTTGTACACCCTACAAAACCTGTGTGTGCCTTTGACAGGGTGCCTGCTGAAATTACATAAATAACCCTGGCAAGGGCATGAATGCAAATAAAAGGCACACACATGCAAATACCATCTTTACTGGGGTATTTATGTAATTTTGCTCATTTCAAGGGTTATATGTATAAAAGAACGCTTTTTTCTTTGTCCATTCTCCTTTAACGAATGCATGATAGAATAATATGTTTCATTTGTCAAAATGCTAAAAATCCATGTGCAGTAAGTAACATAATTGCCATTTTCTATTATTGTAGACCATTGCCTTCCAAGTTGGCTACCCAAATGGAATTATCAACCATATCACTGATGATGAAGGCACGAACAATTTCCTTGGAATTGCAGATCTCGTGATATATGGATCTTTTCTCGAGGAGCAATCCTTTCCTACCATATTAATGCAAGCTATGAGTCTTGGGAAACTAATAGTGGCTCCTGATCTCAGCATGATTAAAAAATATGTATGTTTGTGTGAGTGTAGCTGTTAATTTGAACATTTCGTCAATTCAGTTAGTTACCACATTTTTATACTGATTGCACAGCTTATTGACTTAGGTTGATGATAGGGTAAATGGATATCTTTTCCCAAAGGAGAATGTTGGCATGCTCACCCAGGCTCTTCTCCAAGCAGTCTCAAACGGAAAATTATCTCTATTTGCTCAAAGAGTTGCTTCGATTGGCAAAGCACATTCTAGAAACCTATTAACCTCCGAAAGTATTGAACGCTATGCAGTATTACTGGAAAATGTGATAAAATTACCATCAGAAGTTGCATCTCCAAGGACTTTCGAGGAGATTCCATCAGGGTTAAAAGAACAATGGCAGTGGAATCTGTTTGAGAATATAACTGACTTAGAACGTCTTAACAGTAGTTTTAGTAGTAATAGAATTTTAGACAGGCTTGAGGAGTTGTTACGTAGTCAAATGGACAATGCTGCAAATACTACATCAAAGCTTGATGAAGCTTTCTCCTTGATGACATGGGAGGAAGAAAAGAAAATTGAAATGGTAAATGCTAGAAGGAGAGTAGAAGAAGAGGAGGTAACATGTTGGGATTAATTTTCTTTTTGTTGACTATTTGTTCTAACAATTTTCATTGAATTTTGAACGACTTGTTGATGGATAATTTCCTATACAATTTTAATGCAGCTGAAGGACAGGAGTGAGCAACCTCATGGAACTTGGGAGGATGTTTATCGCAATGTTAAAAAGGCTGACCGGGCTAGGAATGAATTGCATGAAAGAGATGATAGAGAGCTTGAACGGACAGGCCAGCCTCTATGTATATACGAGCCTTATTTTGGGGAAGGAACTTGGCCCTTTCTCCATCAAACGTCGCTCTATCGTGGCATTGGCTTAGTAAGTTGTTATTCACTTATCTAAGATATATTTACTCAGTAAATGTTTATTTGTGTGTGGTTATAGTGGACGTTCTTAATTGGAAGCTAGAGGATATTTTTTATTGAAAACTAGTCATACGTCACTTCTCTTTATATCATGTAGCAGATTGTATTATGCTGATGGGAACAATTTTTTCGATGCTAATATAAAATCCATATTTGAATAGTCTTTTAGAGGTCGAAGATCTGGCTTTGATGATATTGACGCTTCTTCTCGCCTCCCACTTCTAACTAATGCGTACTATCGAGATGTTCTTGGTGAATACGGAGCCTTCTTTGCTCTGGCTAATCGGATTGATCGGGTCCACAAAAATGCTTGGGTTGGGTTTCAATCTTGGAGGGCATCTGCCAGAAAGGTTTGTGGTAAACATTTTCAAATAAAAATGTGTAAAAATGGTGTACTGGAATTTTTTTCCATTAATTTAATGATTCAATTTCTATCATTATTTTTTTTGTAATATATATTGATACACCCTGTAGTATCCCACTATCGCTTTCACTAAAATACTTTTGCCCCTGGAGGTCTGAACTTTCTCATATATTGCAATTTCATTTCTGGCTGTTAAACAGCTAAGTTTTCTTGTAAATTAGGCATTTTTACCCTTTTCGTAAAATAGCTTCTTGTTTCAGTTTACTTGAAACACAAAGAGAGTTTTAAGTCATTTATGAGAGAGAACGTGTGGTTATTTTTTGCCAGTAGTGACGGATTCACAATCTATGATAAAGTTAGGACCTAAAGCGTATGAGTGAAAAGTTACAGAACTAATTCAATTGGGATTAGTACATTGATTATCCACATATCTTACCATTTCTAGTCTCTACCTTTTTGTGTTAAACTATTGACAGTAGTAATTTCTTCTCTAAAGAAGAACTTATTTTATAATAGAACACTAGAATTAACGAGGTTATCGTAGTTTCATGCTGTGCACAAGTGAACCTCCAATGTGTACTGAAATAGATATTTGATTTTTCTTCACAGGCTGCACTATCTAAGAAAGCTGAAAATGCAATATTAGAAGCAATCCAAGCTCGAAGACATGGGGATGCCCTTTACTTTTGGGTTCGAATGGACCAAGATCAAAGAAATCCTGTGCAACTAGATTTTTGGTCCTTCTGTGATGCCATAAATTCCGGAAACTGCAGGTGAGACATCAATACTGCTTATTCATACCATTACTTTGTTAAAATATGCCAGTTACCCTATTTTACATTTGCTACTTTTTGAAAAATGAGAATTCAAGAGGTGAAGGGATATGACATTCTTCATTTACTCAATAGCACTTCAAGCTCGATAATACCCCTTCCATTTAGCAAGTAGAGAGACCACACTCGTTGTGCTTCCGTTTTTGAATTCGATATATTGCTGCAAACATTGGGGCATTAGTTTTGATGTATTGATCTCTGAAAGTTCTTTCACTGCTTAATATGCTGTAATTCTTTTCTTTCTTTTTCTTTTTTTTTGTGGCATTCACTCATTTGAACTTTGAACAATGGTTGAAGTAAAAAACCTAAGTGGGTCTTAACGTTGCCTTGTTTTCATTTTCTTTATTCTTTTATCAGTTTATGTGTTTTCTTTTTGATGCCACCATTATATTGTATATGTAGTGATCTTTTCCTCCTTTCTGGTTTTTGAAGGATCGCTGTGTCTGAGGCTCTTCGAAGAATGTATGGTGTACAGGATGATTGGAATTCTTTGCCGCAGATGCCTAGTGATGGAGACACTTGGGCTGTTATGCAGAATTGGGTCTTACCGACAAGGTCCTTTCTTGAGTTCGTCATGTTTTCAAGGTACTGATGATACCTTATAAATTGATAATTCGATACTTGAAAATGTTAAAATGTTATCTTTTCTATCTTATATCCCTTCATTTGGTTCAAGTGAGAGGAACAGACAAAAGTAGCTCCCCCACGGAAGCCATTTTATTTTGCAAATTCTCAAGTTCACAAACCAACATGCATTCATAGAAACACATTATTGTTTGTCATGGTGCCATTAGTGATTTAATAATAATCGCCGTTTCTCAGAATGTTCGTAGATGCTCTGGATGCAGAGATGTATGATGAGCATCACCAAAGCGGGCATTGTTACTTAAGTGCATATAAGGTAAGCCTTAATCTCACCTATTTATACTGTTCATAGTGTTAATCTCTATCATTAACACCACCCCCTTCTACAGGATCGGCACTGCTACTCCCGTGTGCTCGAGCTACTGGTCAATGTGTGGGCTTATCACAGCGCGCGACGCATGATATACGTCAACCCTGAAACAGGAGCAATGCAAGAACAGCACAAGCTTAAGAGCCGAAGAGGTCAGATGTGGATCAAGTGGTTCTCTTATTCTATGCTAAAGAGCATGGACGAGGATCTCGCCGAAGAATCGGACTCTGATCTCGCCCACCGGCGGAGGCTTTGGCCGGATACCGGCGAAGTCTTTTGGCAGGGCGTGTATGAGAGAGAGAGAAACATGCGGCAACAGCAAAAAGAGAGAAGGAAGCAGCAAAGCAAGGATAAGATACGCAGGATAAAGAAGCGGGCGCGACAAAAGACGCTTGGAAAGTACATTAAGCCACCCCCTGAGGATATGGGTGGTGGCACGAACAATACAAGAACTAGTTGATTTTATTTTTTCTGCTATACTGATCATTCGATTATTCTTTCGTTCCACATTTTTTTTTTTCTTTTTTTTTTTTGGTTTTTTTATTTTGTTTTTCACTATCTCATTATCGCAGGATGCACAAATGTGATTAGATTTGTGCTTCACTTTTAACCATCAGCTGTTTTTTAGCCCTTCGCAGCGCTGTATCATTTGTTAACAAATTTTGGAACAGTTCCATAGGCAATTAAAGGTGTACATCTTACGACACTATCGATTTCTACTGCATAAATTATGCAATCATATAATCTTGTCATTACTAAGCGGCTCATTTGCAACCGTTTATCAATTTAAGATTGATAGTGCTAATCAAGATAATTTGAGCAAATCAATTTTGCGGCGGCCTTGCAAGCTTTGTTCATTTTCTTGTCGCTATGAATTTTTCTCTATATTTAGGCGGCTGCTGCTGCTGCTTATTCTAAGATCATGTGATCTTAGGAACATTGCATGTGGAGAAGCATTTTAACCTAGTGGAGTACCACTTGGATACTCATTTTGAATCAATGCTTTAGTTACTCTTCCGACCATGGTTTTTTCATGCCATACTGCCATGTGAGAATAGGAACATCATCCAGTTGTCGAATTAGCATCAATAACCTGTCACAAGCGGCGAAATCTGGTGTAAGAGTTAGCTAATTCTATTAGTATTAAAGTATAATATTTTTAATTTTTTTTATATTTATATTTCAAATAATGTTTCTACCTAGCATAGTGGTTTGTAATTCTTAATGACGACAGATAAACTTATATTGTCGTAGTTTTATCTTTCACGCTACACATAAAAAAATTATAATTTTTCGTCTGTATTTGATAAAAAAATATGATTGAATAGTTTTATTGGTATCAACTAAATATCTTATTTTTTTATTAGGACAATTTCTCAAGAATTTAAAACTTAACCGACCTAACGAATCTTTAACAGTATATTATAGCGTTTATCCACTCAAATCGCTATAATAGCAGCCTTAGCGGCTGCTATTTAGAATATTATAAAAGTACATATTCTGATGTGCGCCCAGTAACCGTACACGACCGGTATACAACTACATTATTCTCCCTACTTTTTGTTAACTTCTATTTACATCTACGTTCAGAGTTATTTTTCCCTTTTGAGGTTGTGAAAGTTCATGAAGATGCAATAATAACTTTATTCTCTGATCCGACAGAATTAGATGTTTTCCTTCCTGGTTCAACTTGACCAAGCATTTGTTTACACAAAACGTGTTGAAATGTGCAGAGTTAACATATAACATGTTCACTTACGCTAAGACATATTTATTTAGGTGAAAGTGGAAAGGGTTGTTCGTTTTCAACCGTAAATAATTATTTTTATTATTTGATTTGTCATAATAAAAATACGATCGAAATTTGAATTATTCAAAACAATATTTTTAACTTCGGCCCACCGTGGTTCGAAATCGATTACGGTAAAGAAAGATGAAGAAAAAATAAATAAATACTACATATGACGATGCTAAATATATTTAATTATAATACTAATTATTATTTTTATTTAATTTATATATTTAAAATATAATAAAAATTATTTATTTAAGCTTTAATATTTTTTTTTTTTTATTTAGTTTGCACACTTACAATATGATAAAAATTAATTAGTTGAATATTAATATTTTTTATTTATTTAGTTTGTACACTCACCGAAAGAACCTCATTTTTATAATTAGAAACAAATAAACGAAGAAAAAAGAATTTTCACTTAAACTTCATTTCAATGAAAAGTCGGTGATGAAACAAAGGTGCCCTAATAGTGTTTCCACACCCGGAGAGATCGATTGATGAACTAGGGAATCGATCTCTTTTTCTGATTTATATTTGCTCTTTTCCTCGATCTATATTATTTCCGAGCAGCATTGATTCTTAGGACTTAGACGACCACTATGCAAGCTCTTCTTTAGCCCTTGAAAATCCACCCTTTTGATCAACTAATTAAGCCCTTGATCAGGATTCCAAAAAAATTAACTAGACCCCTCTCGATCGATCGATCCATCATCTCTTGTAAGCAACGCAGAGAGAATGAGAATGAATGGAGAGAAGGAGAGCATGAAGATGGGCGTGAATCTGTCTCCGAACTGCGTTCTGCCCGAATTCTTTAGACGGTCGGAGAGTAAGAACAGGGTGACCTGCTGTGTAAATGGATTCGGGAAGTGTGGGAATTCGCTGTGGAGGACACAAACAGGGTGATCTTCTCGCTGAAATCGGGCCTCGCCATGCTTCTCGTGTCGCTTCTCGTACTCATAACTGCACCCTTCGAGGCCTTGGGCGCAAATATCATCTGGTCTATCCTCACTGTCGGGATCATGTTCGAATACACCGTCGGTTCGTCCCTTTTCTATTCAAACTACATGCATTTGCAGACAAACGCATGCATGATCGAATTGTTCAAAATTTCAAACTACATATATATATATATATATAGGCGCCACGCTCTACCGAGGGTTCAACAGAGCCGTCGGAAGTTTCATAGCCGGAGTATTTGCTATCCTTGTCATTCTGATCGCATTTAACTGCGGTGACAAGGCGGCACCGTACATCATTGGCCTTAGTATATTTCTCGTCGGTACGCGAATTAACTACTTGTATTTTAATTGAGGATGCATGATCAAATGCATGTGTTTAGTATTGTCTCAGCTTGAGTTGGACCACATCATGTATGTTAACACATGCATGTGCAGGTGCTGGAACATCGTTTATGAAGCTGTGGCCATCTCTGGTCACTTACGAGTATGGGTTCAGGGTAATTCTCTTCACATATTGTCTTATCATCGTCTCCAGTTACCGCATGGAGAATCCGATGAAGACCGCAATGGACCGCCTCTACTCGATCAGCATAGGAGCCGTCGTCACCGTGCTCGTGAATGTCCTCGCTTTCCCGATTTGGGCCGGCGAGCAACTACACAAGGAGCTTGTTAGCAGCTTCAACACCGTTGCCGATTCACTTGAAGGTGATCATGAGTAAAATCTGAGTCTCCCAAACATTCTAATATAGCTAGAGTTTCTATAGAAATTAATGCAATTTGACTAGAACTAGAACTAGAAAAAAAATTTCTCACTCACTCACGTGTATAATAAAAAAGATCAAATTAATCACTCTCTAGTTCCGAGTTCTAACCATGACACAAATTTTGGTGCTAGAATGCGTGAGGAAGTACCTAAGAGATGACGGATCCGACCACTGCGATTTCTCCGAGACCGTCGTCGACGAATTCCCCGACGAGCAAGCGTTTCATCTATGCCGAGCAACGTTGAACTCGTCGGCGAGGTTCGATTCGTTGGTGAGCTTAGTTTGAAACATTTTCTTTCCATATCTTTTTCTATACAACAGTAAATATATAAGTTTCGTATCTATATCCATACATTATTACTATGTACATATAGGCAAACTCGGCAAAATGGGAGCCACCACATGGGAGGTTTATGCAGTTATTTTACCCATGGTCGCAGTACGTTAGAGTGGGCGCTGTGCTACGCCATTGTGCCTACGAAGTAATGGCACTGCATGGTTGCTTGCATTCCGAGATTCAGGTCAAGTTACAGCACTACCTTATTAGTCAAGTATAGCTATAGTACTTTCTTTAGTGGGTGTTTGCCCTAGCTAGCTCCTGAAAAATTATTTTATATATAAATTTAGTTCAATACTTTATAATTTTTAATTAAAATTAGTTTTTTAAATCAAAATTAATTATGTTGAAATTTTTTTTTCAGAATTAAGGCCAAATGGATCCTTAATATAGGTAGTTTAAAAAATTAATAATGGTAAAATAATGTGACATTAAATAGGTTTTAGAGATCCCACTCGTTTAGCTCAAGACAATTTCATAGATCCAAAACGTAAAGTGAAATTAAGTAGGAGAAAATTAAATAAAGCTAGAGGCCTAGTAAAATTCCAACTAAAAAATTTTATATTAAGATGTTACATGAAATTATATAAAATAATCGTTATTTTAAAAAAATTAAAGCAGATAGAAAGTATTATTCTTGATTTATATATTTAACAATAATAGAGGAAAAGCTTCAAAAACTAGATCAATTATTATTTTCTTTATGATTTCAATATTACCTTTTCGTAAAAATCTGCCGTTAAAAAGATATACAAATCCTGTAACTTATAATAAAGAGCAATATTTTAATCTTTTTAAGGTGCTAAAATTTGGAGAGATAAAAAGAAAACTATTATACAGCTCATATATGTGAAATTTATTTAAAATATAGGATACTGTAAAAAATATTCAACATTTTAATTTAATAAGATGTGTTTAGTGAGATAGTTAATTGTGTATGGAAAGGATCTTAAAAAGATGTGAACACACAAGAAATATCTTAATTAGAACAACTATTTACAGTATTTGGCATGCCTTTTGTTTTCTTCAAAGTATTATTCTTCATCAACTTGACAAATCAAGGAGATCTAGTTTATATTCCTTTCCAAGGGATTTAATTGCATACCCATTAATCGAACCCAACTTAATTGCTTACACTTATTCTCCTCCGAATTTCTAAAGCATGCATCTGTGCTGTTCCATTGCACATAAGAACAAAACCAACATAATATTATTTTAATAGGCATTATTAAGGAATCTTCCAGCATAAACTGCTCCAAAAAAAAAAAGAGATAGTAAAATTATAGTTCTCAAAAAGCCAGGAATTGTTCTCTATCAACATGTAATTCGATATATTCTGCTTAATTATCTAAAAGTAGTTCCCAAAATAAAATATCTATTTATCTAATAAAATAAAGAGAAAAATAAAATTGTTCTTAATTTATTTAGAAATAATTTTTAACTGATTCTTCTGAGTTGTTACAGGACAATTCAAAATAACCTACCTTGATTGGAACAATTTGTGCCATTCAATTCCGCCGCCGTTTGGTTACAAATCAGGATATATTCCTTTGTTTCGAAATATTTCGGATACTAAACGCAACCTAAAATAATAGTGCAGTATTTTTATTTTATTGCAAATTACCACCAATTTTAAAAATTTAAAATTGATCATGAATTCACTTGAATCAGGTATCTATCAAAATTTTTGTTAAACATTCTGAGTGCTGATCATATCATATGAAACAAAAAATACTTTTTTTTTCGCAAAAAAAAATAATTATAAAGTATTCTAATAACATCAAAAAGTTTAAAGCTCAAATGGTGATCAATAATTTGACTGATGTTCAGGGATTTCGGAAATAAAAAATTTGGTTTTTTAAGTTTGAATATGACTAGTAACTAGATGATAGTAATGGAAATAAAATGGGGGATGAAAACTTTAATTTTTAAAATTTCATATGGTGATATATATATATACAATCAGATCAAAATTCAGATAAATTTGAATGTTTTCCTTCTCTTCACATAGCTATATAAAATTTGAAAACACTAGCAACATTTTGTTACTCTTGCAGGCTCCATACGATCTCCGAATGGCGTTCCACTCGGAGATCGTCGACACCGCCATTCACGCCGCAGAGCTCCTCCGCGTTCTCGGAAGCGATATAAGCAACATGAAGCACACTCTCCAAACCCTAACCCTCCTAAAGAGCGTTCACACCTCCACCTATCACCTCCAACACTCGATGCAGCTTCACTCCTACCTCCTCACCTCTCCTCAACTACACCTCTTAAACCCAACCAAAAAAACAACCGCAAATACATTATCCAACGCTCTCTCTTTAGCTGATCATGAACACTTGAGCTATCATGACCACATCATGAAGAAGCAACAAAGGAGGCTCCATTCGTGGCCGTCGATAGAGGTGGATGAACTGGAAGAGGATGGAGGGATCGACACCGAGATGATACCGAAAATGCGCGCGTTAGAGAGCACCACGGCGCTCTCGCTCGCCACTTTTACTTCTCTCCTTATCGAGTTTGTGGCGCGGCTCGATCGCTTGGTTGATGCAGTTGATGAGCTTTCCAAGTTGGCCAGGTTTAAGGAAGAGGATGTTGGGTCTCACTCATGAGACAATGAAACTCCCTCTGGTAAAATTGTGACCTTACAAATTAAGTCTTTAAGAAAGGCGATTGATATTGGCAAAACAAGTTTCATTATCGCGCCAGCACAAATATTGTATCTGGTCACGATTTAAACCTTTTTTTGGTCTTGGCAATAATAAAAATTGGTGTAACAATTTCAATATTCTTACAAAAACTACAAGTACATAAATTTTCATATATACTTAAAAGTGCACAATATATATAATTTGGTTAATTACTATCCTTTTATCCTTTTAGAAGGACGGAGATTTTTGTTCGGAATCGTTAAAATTAATATAGTTAGAGTATTTTAAATATCTTAAAAACTAGATTTCATAATTTTAAAATTATATTTTACATAATAATTAAAAAAAATTACGATATTTTTGTATCTTCGTTGATCTTATCTATTATGATATTTTATTACTTGATTCAATTTTGTCATACCTTATACAGATAAAATAAAATAATTATTATTTTTTAAATCTTGATAGTACTGCGCTCATATTGTTATGTTATATTCAACGTCTTGGTTTGATAATTTTGAATTCGACTCGAGATATATATCAATTAAAATTATCTCAACGCGCGCGAGATTGAGCTCTGGTCTATAATTAGTTCCTTTCGTTCAAAAGTAACCCAATTGCGCGCCTCATCCATAACTACTTCCCCTCCTCTTTCTCCTCCCTCTTCTAACAGTACCTCTCTCTCTCTCTGCAACTACGTGCTCGACCACAAGCCAAGAATTCCAAGAAGAAGAAGAAGAAGAAGAAGAAGAAGAAGAAGAAGAAGAAGAAGAAGAAGAGAAAATGTCGGCAGAGAGCCGACTTGTCGGCACGACACACATCGTGACCTTCACCGGCCTTCCCATCGCCAGCCCCCGTGGCATCTTCACAACCGTCACCCGCTCCCCCGCCATGGCAGCCAACTGGGTCGACCGAATCACCGTCGGTTACGGCGTTCGCGGGCCTCACAACCCCCAAGTCGTCGGCCTCGCCATCAGGTCCCAGCCCGAACTGCACGTCGCCAACCACTACCCCATCGCCCTCCTCCAGCTCTGTGTCGGCAGCGACTGCCTAATCTACCAACTCCTGCACCGCGATGCCGCGCACCCTCCCGAGCTCTCTAAGTTCTTCGACGACTCCCGCTTCTGCTTCGTAGGCGAGGACGTGACGGAGAACGCCAATCGGCTGTCGTCAGAGCACGGGTTTTCGGTCAGGAATAGGGTGGAATTGGCGGATGCGGTGGCGGAGCGGCTGCGGCGTCCGGAACTGCGGCTGGCCGGGCTATACCGGCTGATGAGGGAGGTGATGGCGGCGTCACTAGAGATGCCGGAGGAGGTGCAGCTGAGCTCGTGGCAGCAGCGCGTGCTGCAGCCGCAGCAGGTCGCCTGTGCGTGCGCCGACGCTTTCATCTCGTACCAGATTGGGAAGGTATTGTTAGGTTAGGAGTTCGATTGCCTCCGTAAATATGTCCCCCTTATGATCACGTTTCTTTCTCCATAGAGAACATAGAGTTTGATGATGATACGCACATGCTATTTTTTTGCTTCTCTAAGAAGTATTTTTAGTTTTGAAACAACTTCCTATTCTAGAATACAAACAAAAAAAATTTGTTTGATTTAATATTTTTTTATTTTTTTAGGGCAATCAAAATTTTGTTTAGTATTTTTTTTTTTTTTTTTTTTAAAGTTCAATGAATGATAGTACAAAAAATTGATTAAATTTTTTTAAAATATTAAAATAATTTTTATCTATATCTTTTATATATAAAATATTTAATATATATACAATAATATATATAAAAATAATATATTTTTTTAATATAAAATAATTAAAATATTATATCCAATCCTATTATAATCATATTATTATATAAAATATTTCAATATTAATATATAACATAGTTCAATAATTATATATATATATATATATATATATATATATATATATATATATATATATATATATATATATATATATATATATATATATATATATATATATATATAAAAAATATATTATATATAAATAAATAAATAAAATATTTTAATATAACATGTAATAGATTATATAATATATATAATATAATATATAAATATTATATAATAATTAAATATATACATTTTATATATTTAATATATTTATTATCTTATATAATATTTTATTTTATAGAGTAGAGTTTGTTGGAATAAAATTTAAAATTCCAAAATTCTCAATATTATTTTATTATCAATTTTTAATTTATTTATTAAATTTATTCTCATTTATTAATTTTTAATTGATTCTTAATTATTGTCATTATTAGGTGTATTAATCTTTTTTTTTTTTTAGAACGTTGAAACCAACGTTAACTTTTTACATTCTTCACCTTTACTGTGGATTAATCCTCTCTTGTACGTTGGGTTCAACCCAACGTACACTTGACTGCACCCTATATATATATATATATAGGGTGTGTGCCACACAGTATTATCACATATAGTATTATATAGCTTTGTTTAAGAGTTAAGTGAAAAGAATTGGTTTTAAATTTTTTATTTTGTTGTTTTACTATCGGGTGTTGAAAGAAACTTCGTCAAGCTCTTCCGCGGTCGTGCTCGTAGGAAGGGGAGTTTGGGTCGTACCTTGGGGTGGTATCTCCGATTAATCCGCACGAAGGACGGAAATACGCCTTAGGGCAGTGCCTCGCACGCTTCCGGATCAATTTTATTTTGGTTTATTTTTATCTACATTTCTGGAATTTTCATAGCGATTAAAGGTAAGTTCTGTTATTTAAATTTAATCATAAAAATAGTTAGATAATTTAATCACAATCAAAGTTAGTGCGATTATTTTCTAACAATCTAAGGCGTAAATCCGATTTGTTTCTGATTAAGTCTAACTAGTGCTAATCCGAAAATATATCGCATATTACATATAATTTTGTTGTCAATTTATTAGTATGTTTAATATTCAAATTTAAACATATTGGAAATAGCATTTTAAAATTTTAATTGCATATAGATTATTGTAATTTATTTGCTCTCTTTTCTTGACTTTAAAAATATATATATATATATATATATATATATATATATATATATATATATATATATACTGTTTTGCTACAGTACTATAAAAGAAAATTTTATAAAATAAATAAATACTGTTGCTACAGTATATTTATTTTGCTACTGTACTCTTATTTTTTTTAAAAAAAAGTACTGTTTTAAAAAATTATTGTTTTAATTATTATTATTATTTAATTATTATTAAATTCTTAATTAAGTTTTAAACGTTTTTTGCATTCATGGACTCTTAACTATTCTTTATGGATGCGATCATACCAGCACTAAAGCACCGGATCCCATGAGAATTCCGCAGTTAAGTGTGCTTGGGCGAGAGTAGTACTTAAATGGCTGACCTTTGGGAAGTCCTCTTGTTGCATCTCCTATTATTTTCGAACTGCAATTAATTTTTATAAAGTAAAATTAATAAATTCGAATACTAGTCGACATATTAAATTGAAACAAAAATTTGTTAGATGGCTAACTTCTTATAATGTTGTTTCTTTAAAATTTATCAGATCTGAACAGAAACTTGCAGACTGCTTGATGAAAGGCCTGAATAGGACTAAGGTCCTAGAGTCATCGAGGGGGATGGGACTTTGCCCATAAAGGGCCTTCCTGCAGTGGGAACCCAACCTTTGTGATAGGAGATCCCTTGAAAAAGGTTCAATGTGGTAAAAACAAGCTGTCAGGTTGGCCAAAGAGCACTTTCTACGGTTTATTCAGAGGAACATTAGTTCCAAGTCCATCCCTATGGTGAGTTGTGCTCTGTGTAGTGGTTGAGATTGAGCTTATAGCTCTTAATGGAATCCGAGACGATAATTTTTGCGAGATGTGACTCTACACACATCCTTGGAGGAGACCACCTATATAAGAATATTCGTATAAGGCCGCGACTATGAGATGCGGGCTGCTCATAGAAATTCTTATGAAAAAAATCAAGGTACTGTGTATGGCCTTTAACGCACAGACTCGCGACGGAGAATTCTGTACTGTGTGTGTGGCAGTTGAAGTCAGGGTCAAAGGAACGTAGTTCAAGACCTGATTCACTCCGATTCCTTCTGATGAAAATTGCTTACACTAAGTGAGGTTAAGTCTCTTAAAGACACCTTACCTATTACATAGTATAAACACCCGATAATCTTATTTAATTTAATTTTAATTATTGAGTTTAATTCTTATTTTGAAATTTTAAATTTTGTGGAGGATTGTTGGAATAAAATTTAAAATTTCAAAATTTTCAATATTATTTTATTATCAATTTTCAATTTATTTATTAAATTTATTCTCATTTATTAATTTTTAATTGATTCTTAATTATTGTCATTATTAGGTGTATTAATCTTTTTTTTTTTAGAACGTTGAAACCAACGTTAACTTTTTACATTCTTCACCTTTACTGTGCATTAATCCTCTCTTGTACGTTGGGTTGAAACCCAACGTACACTTGACTGCACCCTATATATATATATATATATAGGGTGTGTGCCACACAGTATTATCACATATAGTATTATATAGCTTTGTTTAAGAGTTAAGTGAAAAGAATTGGTTTTAAATTTTTTATTTTGTTGTTTTACTATCGGGTGTTGAAAGAAACTCGTCAACCTTTTCCGCGGTCGTGCTCGTAGGAAGGGGAGTTCCGGTCGTACCTTGAGGTGGTATCTCCGATTAATCCGCACGAAGGACGGAAATACGCCTTAGGGCAGTGCCTCGCACGCTTCCGGATCAATTTTATTTTGGTTTATTTTTATCTACATTTCTGGAATTTTCATAGCGATTAAAGGTAAGTTCTGTTATTTAAATTTAATCATAAAAATAGTTAATAATTTAATCACAATCAAAGTTAATGCGATTATTTTCTAACAGAGTTTATATACTTTAAAAGCACATGAAATTTTTTATTATAAAGTTTGTATTAAGATTTGTGCTATTATAAAATAAAATAAATTAAAAAAAAAAGAAAAAGTACAATAGCACGAATCTTAATACAAATTTAATAATAAAAGAATTATAAGCATATTTGGACTTTGCTTTTGAAAACATATAAGCTCTACTCTTATTTGATATTTTATATGGTATATTTTAGAATAACATATAATATAAATAAATTTATAAAAATAATAATAATAATAATAATAATAATAATAATATTATTATTATTATTATTATTATTATTATTATAAGATCTTTTAAAATATTATAAAATTATATATACAATATAATCATACTTTTATATTATATATAATAATATTTTTCTAAAATTGTGAAATAGTTGTTTTTAAATTATTCTAGAATTATCTAAAATAATCTGGTTTGATCGGAATAATTAGTTTTATCATTTTTTTTATATTGTTTGACAGAATACTAAACATTATTTTCGTTATTTGTGAAGTATCCTTCTATTCTTAAATGAATGGATGTAGTATGTACACCACTTTGAAATATATATGTAGCATTGTTAATATAATAATAAATAAGCAATACACAATACTTTCGATGAAATCTAAGCACGTACGTAATTGGAGCAAGTTTACGAATCCATGTTGAGGCCTTAGTACAAATCATTCCTGGTTCAGTTTTTAAAGATTACAATTAGGAGGCTTGATTTAAAATAGAAAATAATATCAGAATGAAAATTGAGAGTGACATACATCAGAAATAAAATTATAAAATTTCTTAATATATTAAGTTTCGAATACAATCGGGATCGATATATTTAATTTTTATTTTTAATATTTAAAAAAAAATTAATTATTAAAAAATAATTAAAATATAAAAATAATTTTTAAAAAAATTGCATCTCAAAATATAAAATTAAATTTCTAATTTAAATTCAAACTAAATGTTAAATATTAAAAATTTACATCATAGTATCAAAATGATAAGTCAAAATTTTAAATGTAAGTTTTTAAAAAATTTAAAATTTAAAATTGAGTGGGCAATTCAAAATATAACATTAATTTTTTATTTGATTCAAATTCGAACTTATAATTAAATTTAAATTTAAATGTAAAGATTAAATATATATTTTAATTTAATTTCTAAATAAAAATATAAAATTTTAATTTTAATTTCTAAATTTAAATTTATATTTTAATTAAAAATTAAAGTTAAAAAATAATATTTTTCTCTTAATTCAACTTTCAATCATACCTCCTAGACTGTATTGAAAAAGAAAAAGATGATTGAGAAAATTTTATTGACCTAAAACTCGAAATTGGAATGAAACTTTTGCATACCAAACACTCACAAATAATTTTGTTTATTTCAATTTTGAATTTTGAATGAAAATGGGCAAACCAAATACACTCTTAGATTCTTGTTTTCCGCCGTCCCCCACCTAAACAATTAGATGTGAATGATTTTTGAATTTTTAAGTTAGGTATGCATTTTAGTTCATGTAGTTTTATGTAATACACTTTGGTTGTGAAAAATAATATAATATTTATTTTGAAAATAATTTTTTAGTTATAGTGAAATTAATTTAAAATAATAATTAATTATCCAGGTGAAGGAGCAATATATTATATAGAAGAAGCAACTATAAATTACTTAATTATTATTATTGTTATTATTTTAAAATGTTTCTGGGTGAATTTAGTTCACCACGTCGCTCTCAGCACCCAGTCAGCCAGTCATGAGCCATCCATACCACCAAATAATACATTAAAAACTGAAATAAAAATCTTAAACCTGGATATAATAATTTTTATATTTTTAAATGCAGGCGCGTTCTTGAAAGAACACTCCATGCAACTCTACTCTTAACTCGTCACCTCTTCTCAACTACATCTCTTAGACTTAATCAAAAAATTAAATACAAATATATTTTCTAACACACAATCTCTAAATGATCATGAAAATTTGAGTTATCATAACCATATCATAAAGAAGCAACAAGTATATTTCTGAATTTTTAACTATTTAACTCTTTAAAATTTTCATATAAATTTAAAAGTGTGCAATATATATATATATATATATATATATATATATATATATATATATATATATATATATATATATATGATCTTATCTATTATAATATTTTATCTAATTTTATTATTCTCTTTAAAATAAAATAATTATTATTTTTTAAAATATTTTCTGTTACAGAAAAATATATATCAACTAACTAAAGTTATCTCAACATATGTGAGTTTGAGCTCTGGTCTATAAATCGGTTGACTCCCTCGTAGACCTGGTAAACCAGGTCCACATTTAGTTCCTCTCGTTTAAATGTAACCCAATTGCGCGCCTCATCCGTGACAACTTCCTCTCCTCTTTCTTCTCCTCGGTAAAACCTCTCTCTTTCTTAAATAAATAAATAAATAAATAAATAAATAAATAAACTAGCATACTGTAGTTTTATTTATAAAAAAAATAAATATGACTATAAATAAAAATAATCAGTCCTCTTTCCGAAACACACACACACACACACAAAAAAAATTGAAATACTAGTTCTCTTTTGGATGTCACATTTAACACCCTCGCCTCTCTCTCTCTCTCTCTCTCTCTCTCTCTCTCTCCAAGTACGTGCTCGACAACAAGCCAAGAATTTCAAGAAAAAGAAGAAGAGAAAATGCCGGTGGAGAGCCGACTTGCCGGCACGACACACATCGTGACCTTAGCCGGCCTGCCCTTCACCAGCCGCCGCGGCATATTCACAACCGTCACCCGCTCCGCCGACATGGTAGCCAACTGGGTCGACCTAATCACCGTCGCTTACGGCGTTCGCTGGCCTCACAACCCGCAAGTCGTCGGCCTCGTCATCACGTTCCAGCCCAAACTGCACGCCACCGGCAACTGCTCCATCGCCCTCCTCCAGCTCTGCGTCGGCAGTGACTGCCTAATCTACCAACTCCTGCACCGCGACGCCGCGCACCCTCCTGAGCTCTTGAAGTTCTTTGACGACTCCCGCTTTTGCTTCGTCGGCGACACCATGAAGGAAAGCACCGATCAGCTGTTGTTAGAGCACGGGTTCTCGGTGAGGAATACGATGGAATTGGTGGACGCGGTGGTGGAGCCGCTGCAGAGTCCAGATATTAATGCAGTTGCTCGGGCAAGACCCGCTGATGATTGAGGTGATGGGGGCGGAGATAGACATGCCGGAGGAGGTGCTGCAGAGCTCGTGGCAGCAGCGCGTGCTGCAGCTGCAGCAGATCGCCTACGCGTGCGCCGACGCTTTCATCAACTATCAGATTGGGACGGTATTGTTAGGTAATTAGGAGTTCGATCCCTTGATAAATATGTCCCCCTTATGATCACGTTTCTTGGTCGATAGAGAACATGGAGCTGATGATGTATGTACATGGGGAGGGCTTTTTTTTTTTGGTTCTTTGAAGATGATCATGAAACGTATTTTGCTGGTGCGCATGTAACATGCATGCATATATACTGGTTCAAGTTGACACCTTAGTACAAATCTTTCCTGGTTCAGTTTTCAAAGATTACAATTAGATTCATGTTTTTTTTTCCCACGTATACATTTAGATTATTTATTTATTTATTTTTTTTTTTGAGAGAAATTCTTTTAATTTTTTTTAAGTACACAAAATATATGGATGGTCTTTGAATTTTTTAGTTAGGGTTCATGTAGTTTTACGTATTACACTTCGGTTCTGAAAAATAATATAATATTTTTTTTAAAAAAATAAAATTTTATTTGTAGTGAAATTAATTTTAAATAATAATTAATTACACAGGTTAAAGAGCAAAATAAATGGCTACTTCAAAAATATATTATCGAAGCAATATATACACTATTATCAAAGCACATATAAAGTGCTTATTTTTATTTTATGTTTTTTGATTAAGATCACCACGTCGCTCGCAGACACCCAGTCAACCACAGTTATGAGCCATCCATATCACCAAATACATTAAAAATGAAACAAAAATCTTAAACCTTGCATGGTATTATTATTAAGTTTTCATCTTTTTAAATACATATTAAATATATAAGCAAATAAAATTTTTCAGTATTATACTTTGATTAATTAGCTTATAATGTACTTGGCCATATATATATATATATATATATATATATATATAGAGAGAGAGAGAGAGAGAGAGAGAGAGTCGAAATACTATCGATAATATCAAATAATTGATGTTATCAAATTTTCAGCCAGTGGATAAAATGATATATGGGTGAAATTATAATGTTCTCTAAAATTTTTACTATTCAATCAACTATTATTAAATCCTAGAGGACCACTATCATAACTGTATATTTCTTAATCTAATGACTAAAAAATTAATAATACTAATAATTTGATACTATCGATAATATTCTAGCTTAATTATATATATATATATATATATATATATATATATAAAACGTTCAATATCTTCAAAACTACAACCTAAAACAGGAAAAAAAATCTTAATATTTTTATTCTTTTTGGCCAAATTAACATGCCCGTACAATGGATGCACGCAAGGTGCATATAAATCCCACCGTGCATCTCTTTGATCACTTCTCTCCTCCCTCCTCTCTATACTGAAAACCAAGAGGCAAGAACTAATTACCAGAAAGTAAAGAGTGGAGAGAGAGAGAGAGAGAGAGAGAGAGAGAGAGAGAGGGTATCGAAAATGGTGATAACGATGCGGGACCACAGCGACGGCTCGAGCACCGTGGTCTTTGCAGGGCACCCCATCCACATCACCATTACCTCCGACGGCGAGCATGTCTACAATTGGGTCATGGGCGTTCACGGGCGCCACCCCGGCTACTGCGGCCTTGTCGTTGGCCTCGCCATCGAGCAACGCCCCGTCCTACCCTCCTCCGCCGACCAGCGCACGATCGCCCTCCTCCAGCTGTCCGTCGACCACCAATGCCTCATCTTCCAGATCGTCCACGCCGACTGGATCCCCTACTTTCTCCGCAGGTTCCTCGACTCCCATACATGCTACTTCGTGAGCATGGACGCCGCAGCGGTCGCCGACCGGCTGCGGGATGAGTACGGGCTCGTGGTGAGGAAAGCGGTGGATCTTGCAGAATTGGCGGCGGAGAAGAGGGGCCGGGCGGATCTACGCCAGGCGCAGATTTGTGCTCTGGCGTGGGAGGTGGCGGGGCTGAAGGTGCGTGCTGGCAGTTGTTTAAACACATGGGATCAGCGGCCGCTTTCAAGAAACCAGATCGTGAGAGCATGCGCCGAAGCCTTCCTGGCGTCGGCGATCGGGAGTCGGCTGCTCCATTAGGTAGACGCCGCTGCTCCAGATTTCTTGATTCTTTCTTCTTTAACTTTTTTTCTCCACCGTGCTTTATTTTCGTTTTGGTTTCACTCTCTGCTCAATTTGTTCGGTTGACCTACATATCTTTTTGAATGGAGAAATCGTCCGTACTAATTGTAGGAGTGAAAATTCATCAGCTGGCTTTGATATAGAAATTACGATTTGTTGGAAAAAATTCGGTACTCGCCTCGGTACCAGATTTTCTGAATCCGCAACCCGCTTCGATACCGTAATCCGCTTTGGTACCGCCTAGAGTTGGGATTTCGCAGCGGAAACGTCAAATCAGATTTTTACCAGAAAAAATCCGTCCTCTCAACATAACTGGAATTAACACAACCACAAAGAGACGAAAACCAAAACAGAAAATATGCGGATGAAATAAGATTCATTAACGAAGAAAAGAATTACACCGACTCCTCTTTTCTTCTACCTCCTGAATCTCTCTCACCCTTCTCTCGTCTTCTATAAACCTAGAAGACTCACTTCTCTCGTCTTCTATAAACCTAGAAGACTATGGATGTGGCTAAATCCTAGCCCCCACCACCTCCTTGGGTGTTACCACCACCGTGGGTGTAGATACCACTACATGAGTGTGGCTAAATCCTAGCCCCCACCACCTCCATGGGTATTACCACCACCGTCTCCATAACACCACATTAAAATAATAACACATGTGCTATATTTATAGCTTACATAAAAGCTATCCAAATCCTAGTCTAAATAGATTTTTATTCTAATCAATATTTAAATCTTAACAAACTTATCTCTTTAAGATTTAAATATTATCTTAATCCAACTAGGATTCAGTTACAAATCTAATCAAATCCTAACAAATCTCCACCTTGATTTGATTTGTAGTCTTCAATCGCTACATCGAGCTCTCCTTCGCTCCACCTTGAGCGACTGCATCTCCGATCTCGCTTTTGGACTCTCTTAACTCCACCTGAAGTTAAAAAATCACATACCTTCTAGTCCAACACGTTGAGATCAAACTATGCTCGTCTCCCGTGATGATCGATAATCCAGTACTCTGATGTCGATATCTCCTGAGGATCGCCAACCTTTAGCTCTGATACCAATTGTTGGAAAAATCCGGTACTCGCCCCGGTACCAGATTCTCTGAATCCGCAACCCGCTTCGATACCGTAATCCGCTTTGGTACCGCCTAGAGTTGGGATTCCGCAGCGGAAACGTCAAATCGGATTTTTACCAAAAACCCGTCCTCTCAATATAACTGGAACTAGCACAATCACCAAGTAGATATGCGGATGAAATAAGATTCATTAATTAAGAAAAGAATTACACCGACTCCTCTTTTCTTCTACCTCCTGAATCTCTCTCACCCTTCTCTCGTCTTCTATAAACCTAGAAGACTCACTTCTCTCGTCTTCTATAAACCTAGAAGACTATGGATGTGGCTAAATCCTAGCCCCCACCACCTCCTTGGGTGTTACCACCACCGTGGGTGTAGATACCACTATATGGGTGTGGCTAAATCCTAGACCCCACCACCTCCATGGGTATTACCACCACCGTCTCGATAACACCACATTAAAATAATAACACATGTGCTATATTTATAGCTTACATAAAAGCTATCCAAATCCTAGTCTAAATAGATTTTTATTCTAATCAATATTTAAATCTTAACAAACTTATCTCTTTAAAATTTAAATATTATCTTAATCCAACTAGGATTCAGTTACAAATCTAATCAAATCCTAACACGATTTTCTTACAATCTTAGAACTTTATAAGTTCTAGAGCAAATCGATTTTACTTCATCTTTCCGAATATTTGAAAATTAAAGTGAGCATCCAACTGTAAAAAAAAATAAAAAAATAAAATAAAATAAAAATAATCTTAGGATTCAGTATTCCTCGTCAATCTTGCACATCTAATAATCCATTCAACATTTTTTCAAATATTCATCATCAGAGGGATGATAAATAATTCAGCAGTCCACAAATAATTTGGTGGACCAAGCCCAAGCAGTAATTAATTTCCCACAACTCCTCCGATTTGTTGGTAGGTGATTTGGTGCACCACGTGCAGGCAATAATTTGGACGAAATGGGCGCCATCCTTTTAAATCCGTCCCTCACTCGTTTCTCTCTTCTCTTTCTCCTTTTTTTTTTTTTTTTTTTTTCAATCAGATGTTTAAAAAAACGCTTAGTCCATCCGCCACTCTACTTCCAAATTTTCACTATACGTACAAAATATATATATATATTAAAATATTACAAAATGCTTTAAATACATAGGTTAAAGTTTTATTTAAATATCAAAATAAGTAATATGATGGTAAACATAATCATTTTAAAAAATTATGTATAATTATAAAATAAAAGTTTAATATTTGCTCTTCAAAATATTTCGATGTTTATAATAATAAAATATATAATAGTACACTATATGTATGTTTCTGTAAAATAATTTATTTTATTTCAAAATAAAAAATAATAATAATTTTATGCTAAATATAATTTATATTTTTGAACATTAATTCGATGACAGTGCTTATCTATCAAATATTATTATCGGTTAAATAAAGAGGAATACCCGAGTGGTTCACTTCTCTTCCCCTGCTGCAATTAAATCCCCCCTCGCCCAATACTCAAACCAAAGAGCCAAGAACATGTGAGCTAAAGAAGAGAGAGAGAGAGAGAGAGAGAGAGAGAGAGAGGCATCGAAAATGGCGACGATGATCCGGCGCTGCGCGGACGGCTCGTACATCGTGGCCTTCAATGACGGCCAAACCGTGAACGCCGTCATGACCTCCTCCGCCGACGACGTCGAGGGATGGTTGTACAACATCGGAACGGTCCGCAGGCGCACCATCGTGGGCGTTGCCGTCAAGTGCCGCCTCCCTCGCCCCCCCACCCCGACAGCCGCGTGATCGCCCTCCTCCTGCTGTGCATCGGCCGCCGGTGCTTCATCTTCCAGATCTTCCTCGCCGGGTCGATCCCCTACCTGCTCCGCTCCTTCTTCCTCTCCTCCGGCTGCCGCTTCGTGTGCGTGAACGCGAATGAGATGGCCCAGGACCTGTGGAATGAATGCAGGCTCCGGATGATCAACGAGATCGATCTCGGAGAGTTAGCGGCGGAGACCATGGACCGGCCCAATCTGCAGTGGGAGCCGCTTCGGGTCTTGATGCGGGAGGTGCTAGGGATGAACGTGCCTGTTCGGCGTATGATAATCGCCTGGGACCAGAACCCGCTGCCGAGGGTGCGGATCG
>CM054936.1:2150877-2223677 GCA_029168755.2 Tillandsia fasciculata
GATGGGGTGGTTGTCGCCGGGGAGCAGGTTGGGCTGGGACTCGACGGCGAAGCCGATGACTTTGACCCAGTCGCTGCCGCTGGGGCAGTAGTCCTCCAAGACTTCGTTGACCCAGCTGCTGGCGACTTGCTCGGAGGCGGTGACGGTGGTGTAGACGCTGTAGTCCCCAAAAATGACCCGGATCACCTCGCTCGCTTCCATTTTCTTTTTCTTTTTTTTGCTTTTTTTTTTTTTTTTTGCTTTGGATTCTTGGGCTTATTTTTTATCGGTTGAGTTGCCGCAGAGAGAGAGTGAAAGAAAATGGAGTTAGAAGATGGAGGAGAGAGAGAGAGAGAGAGAGAGAGAGAGAGAGAGAGAGAGAGAGAGGAAACTGTATACTTGTATTAATGGTTGTGGCGCGCAATTGGGTTTCTACATATGGACTCTTTTAATAGTAGCTGGACCGGGTTTACCAGCTCGTCCGTGGACCAAACCGGTTAAAAAGGAACCCCATCAACTGATTTAGATATCCAATTGTGCATAGCAAACACTTGAGGCGGACCATATATATTACACAAATACTTAGAATCTGAAATACAAACTAAGTGACTGACAAACCACACGGCAGTCCAACAACATAAAATAGACATCATAGAACAAAAAACCACATGCACGAGCACGCACACAAAATCCAAACACAGAGCCATAACAAATCTCGACTATCCAAGACATATATACTACAATGGCATGCATGCTGACAAAATAAAAATTGAAAACTCACTGTCAACCCATTCATGCAAACATTTTAGTACCGTTATTTTCGTTTGAGAAGCGATCGATTAGCCGTTTAGATTGATTCTTCAATTCTATATCTTGTTAATATGCTCTTTACGTGAGCTGCACTCAAGGCTACTAGTAACACTCGTACAGTTTGATATCCACCTTGAGGCGGAAGTACACCTCCCCTTCAAATGCGTCGGTCGAGAGAGTCGCCACCCCTCGACTCATGAAGAAGTCGCCAGTCCCGCCTACCACCGATATATCTCTCGTCTTGTCCATCAGAGGGTCCGCACCCATGAAGTTGATCGTCCCCTTGTAATCGGTTGAATTGAACACGAAAGAGAAGCCCAACCATGCTGTGTACACTTTCTTCCGATCGTATAGATAGAAACCCTACAAGTAGGAGTAAAAATAGACCATAATCCGATAGAAATATAGTGACTATGACATATCCGGATCCTTTCTTTTTTTCTTTTTTTTTCCTCTGAATACAAATTATTGATACGAAGATGAGACATTAAAGAGATACAAACGTATAGGCCACATATTTCTTAAGTATGAGCATGAGCACTAACCATATTCTTTTAGTGATTATTAGGACATACTATATATAAAAACTAGTAATATTTTGCAATATTCGGACCCATGATTGATTGTATGGATGTATATTTGGATCGGGCAGGATTGTTTTTTTGTAAGTGAAAATTAGATTGAAATCTAGCTTTGGTTGAACTAAGATCAGGTGGAATCATTTCTTTGTTTATTTGATAGAAAATTTATAATTTTTAGAATGAAAGTTCCTACACTTTTACTACTTAATTATTTGACAGAAACCAAATAATGCAAAAGCCAAAGTTGTTTCACTTTGTTTGTTTGATCATCATGAATTTAATTAGCATCAAACACATCCACGGCAAAAGTCATGATTTTCACCAACTAATAATTAAATAATTTGTAATTTTTTTCTCATTACTTTGGAGTCGGTATAAAATGTCTTTGTGAATACTCAAAATTAAAATTAATTATGACATTTGTGAAAAAAAATTATACTTATTTAATTGTAGTTTATTTCAAATCAAGCAGTTAAAATGAATATTCAGAGCCCAAACTCAGATTCGAAGGCCAATTCGGCTGCATTTTCTTTTCCCCTACCTGTGCGCGGCCCACCGGCGGCGAGTGGAGGTTATTGTCTAATGTGACGGGGTCGTCGAACACGGCCACGTCTCCGAAATGCATGAGACCGGCCAGAATAGTGCGGTTGGCCCACGCGGGGGCTGCGACAATGGCCGACGTCGCATTGGCCGCATTACGGCCGTTGTAGATGATGTCATGGAAGTAGAGGACTAAGCTCCTGCACGGCTCGCGCCTGAGCCGTCTCTTTCCGGACTCTGCTGGAGAGCAGCAGAGGAGGAGGAGGAGTAGGAGGAGGATGAAGGGTGGAAGAAGAGAAGAGTATGATCTTCTTTTCTCCATTTGTTGCTTGCCTTATTGTTAGGAGTTTTGCTGGTATGGAGATTGGAGCTGAATATATAGAGGTTGAGTTAGGAGTCGTGGTGTGGGGGGTGGCCGGGGTGGTCACCAATAGAAGTGCTTGCCTTAAGTATAGGTCCTCCACAATTAATGTTGTGTTTTTAATACTATTGATTTGATGTTGGTAAATTTTGTGTAATATTACATACACCGAAGCATGATCTCTATATATTAATCATGATAATTTATTTCTTATAAAAAAATTTCAATATAAATACGTTTTTTAATTAGATAATATTTGATAAAAACTTTCTTAAGTGTTCTTACAATATAAATAAATATTAACGTTTCAAAAAATATTATTAAATAATTTTTTTATTATATTAAATTAATTTATTAAATAATAAATTTTATTATTATTTTTAATTTTTTGATATTTTAAAATATCAGAATTTCAAAAAATTATGATATTTGAAAATATTAAAATATATTTTATTGACGCTAATTGGCATAAACGCTATTATATACATGATGACTCTTTATTTGCCGACATTTTAACCGACACTTTTAAATACAACATATCATTAAGTATGAAAAAAATATTTTTACATACTAAATTTCTTGCAGTAACTATAGCTTATAAAAGATAATTTCATGATAAGTACACACTCTATACGTAAATTAAAAAGGATTTAAATGAAGCATATTTCTACTTCATCAATTAGATTATTAATTTTATAAATGCCATGATGAGTTACGCCGCGTGCAACATAAATAACTCGAAAGCTCTCGTCCTCTTGCCTCTATCATGCAGTGAATTCTAAGGAATCGAACAATATTATATATGAATATATAGTACATTTAATTAACAATGGCGAATTCATAATACATTAATATGATTTTTTTATTTTTTTATTTTTTTTAGTGGTCCTTGGTTCTCTTTGTTATTTTACCATCACAGAATATTGGAAAGTGAACTTTATTGTAACCTTTATGCCTAACCGTTATATTTTATTTGGTGAAAATATACTTTCCAACACTAATCTAGCTTACAAAAAAAAAAAAAAAAAAAAAAAAAAAAAAAAAAAAGTAATTATTATTGGCTGCCTAAGGGGTAGAATAGTCAAAGCACTAAAACTTTGCTTAGTCCATATTAAATAGTGACCATTAATCTTAACTCCCTAGTACCATCTTGTACAGATTAAACACCAATTACATTTTACCATATAGAAAAAAAAATTAAGAACATGATATCATATTGTATTCATGTGAGATTGACTAATTATGTGGAGATATGTAGTTTATCGTTGTGGTAGCTATATACAACTGAGATCTAAATGCATAGTATTTGCACGCTCGTTTTGGATGAGTTGATTCTCTTTTTCTAAAATTTTGGAGTTTACGAAATTGTAATCGACCCGATGATTAAACAAGTGATCATGCAACGCCTTTGTGTAGGCACTCTAACTACCTCTTTTTTTTTTTTTTTTTTTTTTTTTTTTTTTTTTTTTTTGAGGAAATAGTCACTCTAACTACTACATCAGCAAACCGAGAAAGACCCAGAAAGAAAAAAGAAATTAAGCCCGGATATATTGGCCCGGCCCGTAGAGAAATACGAAACTAAGCCTAGAAAGCCCCGAAAGATTTGGAAACCGGCCCATAGGGTTTATTTTTATTTTTTTTTTTTTTAAGTAATAATTAATTAAGAGCCAAAGTATCAATCCTATATCTAATCATTCCATCCGACCATAGCCAAATTGGCCAAAAAAAAAAATTAACATAAATAAATAAAAAGATAAAATTAGAGAATGGAGCCGAGTCAGAATCCGATCCACAAAATTGTTGTGTCACTAATCAACACTCTCTAGCTTGGGAATAACAGGGGTGTTACTCGAAGTCACTTAATTTTAAATTTGATCATATAGGGTCCATATAAAAAATGTGATTTAGTCAGATTGAGTTATTCCAAGTTAATCATTGAATTCATTTTATTCGTTTCCATTTAGATATTCCAAAAGTGCTTAGATTTTTATATACAAGCATTTGGTATGAAAATTTTCATCAATAGGTCATATTTTTCGGATTCAACTGGTCAAAAAAAAAGCTCGCAAAATTTTAAGTCCTCGAAATCATGCGGGTCGTTGATTCCGCGAATCTATTCCGTTCACACCAAAGAAAAACTTTTTCGTTACAATTGACCAATCAAAAAGTTCAGAAGAATGAGAAAAATTGAATTCAAACCATAAAGTCAACAGTTGAAGAAAAATCAAAGCACCAGCCAAATTCTTTCCTTTATTTTCCACTTAACACTTCAATTATTGGAAGAATATCCACAAGTGGGCCCATATGCCCACTCATTATTCAAATATTATTATTATTATTATTATTATTATTATTATTATTATTATATAAACTCTGAAATCTAAATAACGAATCACACGCTACCATGTACTGCAGCACTGTATCCATTTTGAATGTCGTAGTAGCGACTCCACAGCATGATCCCGCCGTAATTGGAAGAGCTCTGGATGGACGGCAAAACTTGTGACGTCAACACATCGGGGGGAATGTAGCCGCTCCCGGCGGCGTCGGAGGACGCCGGGAGACCCATAAAGAAGCTGGTGGCCTGCACGCTGCTCGTCCACGTCCCCCACGAGCTGATCAGTTTGCTCGTGCTCCCCGACGAGTACTCGCACCGCGGGTTGTTGTAAAACTGCACCCAGACGTAGTCGAAAAGCCCCGTCTGGAGCGCCGGCCCGAGGTTCGCGTCAGGGTACGGGCACTGAGGGGCCGCAGTCAGGTATACCTGCTTTGCATAAATAATTAAACTTGGAGACAAAGAAGCGGTTGTTTTGTTCTCAAAAAAAAAAAAAAAAAAAAAAAAAAAAAAAAAGCGGTTGTTTTCACAAACCTTCGTCCCTTGGCTGCTGTACTGTGAGAGGAAATTGGCGAGGTCGCTATAGTAGTTGGACCCTCCGGACTGGATATCGAAGTCGATGCCGTCGAGCACGGCGGCGCCGAGCTGCCGCGACGAGGAGCTCCCCCCGAGGAAGTTGTTCCAGAGGTATTCGGCGACGCTCTGCGCGTCGGCGGTGGAGGAGAGGGAGTACGAGCCCGAGGCGCCGCCGAGGGAGAGGAGCACCTTGATGCCGCTGGACTGGCAGGACTGGATGTCGGAGGTGAGGCCCGTGCAGCCGCCCGATGAGGGGTCGCAGTGGCCGGCCAGGTTGAGCACCGGGGTCTGCCCGTTGCCGAAGGTGGTGAGGAAGGCGAGGTTCACGTAGGCGTAGAATCCGGTGGCACACGCGTCGGCAAGGGAGCCCTCGTTGCCGTTCTGGCCCCAGTACACGGCAATGCTGCCGCCGCGGGAGACGGCGACGAGGGCGGCGAGGAGGAGGGCAAAGAGGAGGGATGAATAAGGCTTCTTGAAGGCCATTTTTTTTTTTTTTTTTTGGTTTTAAGATCTTTTAACAAGCTGCTTGTTTGTATATAGGCAATGCCGAGTTTAGTGACATATATATAGGGAATGTTGTGGGGATAACATCTGATTCTTTTTGCCCTTTTTCCAAAGGTTTGTGGAATTCGGGAACGGATTTCCATTGCATCACGGCATTAATTAGGACGATGTCTAAAGTTGGCCTCGCCTACCTTCGTACGTCCATGTTTGAATTACCAGTGTATCTGGATTAATTGGAAGGACAAACTATTGCCTATTCATGGGTCCTTATCTTCTTTACTATGTCACGCCATTAATTAGAAACCTTATAATAAAAGCCAAATTATTAGAATTTTAATTAATAATGAGGTGTGCTCAATAATATTTTTAAATTATTATCGATAGTCTCTAATTTAAGTGAAAGAGCTTAATAATTAATGCTCCAGATTTCAAATTCCAATTTTAATTACTTCATATTATAAACTAACTTTATCTTTTAAAAAATAAATGCTACTTAATTATACTGATTTGGTAGTTGGGTTCGGATTCGGGTTCGAATTTTTGAAAATCCGCTCCGAATCCGATCCGTTGACATCTATAAGTACCATCTTATACTGATTAAACGCCAATTACATTTTACCATATAGAAAAAAAAAAAAAAAATTATATTATATTGTATTCTCGTAAGATTAGTATTGTCAAGGTATGTTGTTTATCGTTGTGATGAATGATAGGTCAGCATTTTGCTTATAGAGCAGAGTTCAAATTAGACTGAGCTATAATTGAAATATATATATATATATATATATATATATATATATATATATATATATATATATATATATATATATGCGCGGTATTTGCACGCTCGCTTTGGATGAGTTGGTTCTCCCTTTCTAAAATTTTGGAGTTTTTGAAATTGTAATTGAATGATTAAACAAATGATCGTGCAACGCCTATGTATAGTCACTCTAACTACATCATCAGCAAACTGAGAAAGACCCAGAAAGAAAAATGAAATTAAGCCCGGATATATCGGCCCGGCCCGTAGAGAAATACGAAACTAAGCCTATAAATCCCCGAAAGATTTGGAAACCGGCCCATAGGGTTTAATTTTTTTTTTTTTTTTTTAAGTAATAATTAATTAAGAGCCAAAGTGTCCATCCTATATCCAATCATTCCATCCGACCATAGCCAAATTGGCCAAAAAAATAAATTAAAATTTTTAAAAAGAATAAAATTAGAGAATGGATCCGGTTCGATCCACAAAATTGTTGACACGATTGACCGGTCACTAATCAACACTCTGTAATTAGGAATAAAAAGGGGGTTACTCAAAGTACTAGCAAGATTTACTTAATTTTAAATTTGATCATATACGGTCTATATAATAAATGCTCGAAAAGGGAAAAAGAAAAAAAATGTGATTTAGTTAGATTGAGTTATTCCAAGTTAATCATTGAATTCATTTTATTCGTTTCCATTTAGATATTCCAAAAGTGCTTAGATTTTTATATACAAGCATTTGGTATGAAAAATTTCATCAATAGGTCATATTTTTCGGATTCAACTGGTCAAAAAAAAAGCTCGCAAAATTATTAAGTCCTCGAAATCATGCGGGTCGTTGATTCCGCGAATCTATTCCGTTCACACCAAAGAAAAACTTCTTCGTCACATTGACCAATCAAAAAGTTCAGAAGAATGAGAAAAATTGAATTCAAACCATAAAGTCAACCGATGAAGAAAAATCAAAGCACCAGCCAAATTCTTTCCTTTATTTTCCACTCCACACTTCAATTATTGGAAGAATATCCAAAATGCAGAGGAATCATAATATCTAAAACCCCACAAGTGGGCCCATATGCCCACTCATTATTCAAATCTTTATTATTATTATTATTATTATTATTATTATTATCATCATAAACTCTGAAACCTAAATAACGAATCACACGCTACCATGCACTGCAGCACTGTATCCATTTTGAACGTCGTAGTAGCGATTCCACACCATGATCCCGCCGTACTTGGGAGAGCTCTGGATCGCCGGCAAAACCTGCGACGTCAACACATCGGGGGGGATGTAGCCGCTCCCGGCGGCGTCGGGGGACGCCGGGAGACCCAAAAAGAAGCTGGTGGCCTGCACGCTGCTCGTCCACGTCCCCCACGAGCTGATCAGGTTGCTCGTGCTCCCCGACGAGTACTCGCACTGCGGGTTGTTGTAAAACTGCACCCAGACGTAGTCGAAGAGCCCCGTCTGGAGCGCCGGCCCGAGGTTCGCGTCAGGGTATGGGCACTGAGGGGCCGCTGACAGGTATACCTGCTTTGCGTAAATAATTAAAACATTATTTTCTAATAGCTTAAACGTTACTTGGAGACAAAAAAGCTGTTGTTTTCACAAACCTTCGTCCCTTGGCTGCTGTACTGTGAGAGGAAATTGGCGAGGTCGCTATAGTAGTTGGACCCTCCGGACTCGATATCGAAGTCGATGCCGTCGAGCACGGCGGCGCCGAGAGGCCGCGACGAGGAGCTCCCCCCGAGGAAGTTGTTCCAGAGGTAGTCAGCGACGCTCTGCGCGTCGGCGGTGGAGGAGAGGGAGTACGAGCCCGAGGCGCCGCCGAGGGAGAGGAGCACCTTGATGCCGCTGGACTGGCAGGACTGGATGTCAGAGGTGAGGCCCGTGCAGCCGCCCGACGAGGGGTCGCAGTGGCCGGCCAGGTTGAGCACCGGGGTCTGCCCGTTGCCGAAGGTGGTGAGGAAGGCGAGGTTCACGTAGGCGTATAATCCGGTGGCGCACGCGTCGGCAAGGGAGCCCTCGTTGCCGTTCTGGCCCCAGTACACGGCAATGCTGCCGCCGCGGGAGACCGCGACGAGGGCGGCGAGGAGGAGGGCAAAGAGGAGGGATGAATAAGGCTTCTTGAAGGCCATTTTTATTTTTTTGGTTTTAAGATCTTTTAACAAGCTACTTGTTTGTATATAGGAAATGCCGAGTTTAGTGACATATATATATAGGGAATGTTGTGGGAATAACATCTGATTCTTTTTGCCCTTTTTCCAAAGGTTTGTGGAATTCGGGAACGGATTTCCATTGCATCACGGCATTAGGACAAAGTCTAAAGTTGGCTGGGCCTACCTGCGTACATTCATGTTTTAATTACTACTATATCTGGATTAACTGGATGGACAAACTATTGCCTATATATGTATCCTTATCTTCTTTACTATGGCACGCCATTAATTAGAAAACTTATATAATAAAAGCCAAATTATCATAATTTTAATTATTTATGAGGCGTGATCAATAATGTTTTTAAATTATTACCGACCGTATAGTTGACAAAATATTTAATAATTAATTGGTGCTTGAAATTTCAAATTCAAATTTAGATTACTTCACATTATAAACGAACTTTATTTCTAAAGAAATAAATACAGTAGCTTGGTAGCGTACTATCTTTCTCTCTAAAATATTTTTATATCGCTATAGAAATTAATCAGGTGATTCATACTACTTAATTATATTGATATTCAAGAACTCTTGGACGGCAAGAGGCCTAATATTGGCTCCCATAGGAAAGAATCTTAATTCAAATTAAAGCCCACAAATAAAAAAAAAAAAGTACACTTTTTGTCTCATGGATCTAATATTAATGCTTTTTAATATGCCTTTTCATATAGTTAAATTAAGACTACTTAATGTTTATATAAATTATTTTTAAATTTAATAATTATTTGTGCATAAATACTATATACTGTAGATATCATGTCGCATTTGTCATATAAAATTTTGATATTAATTAAGCTATATAGATTATTAAAAAATAGGTGCAACATACATGGCATTAGTATATATACACTAGATAATAATTTTTGGGCATGACTAATTAGCGTACAGCTCTTAAACTAGTCTTTGCCGTGTGCAACACAACTGGCCTGGGCCACGTATCATGCCGTGTTTAATGAATGAAGTAATTAATGTACTATATGGTTTTAAAAAATAACAATAATAATTAATGTTATGGATTAGTCATTGGTCATCAAAGAAGAGCAATTGTACTAGTCATGTGTAAAACGGGTGTCTGAGATAGAATGATCTCACTAATTTCGTGATTGAAGGTGTGATAGAGCATTAAATGGATAATAAAATTTTAAGCTAAATTAAGAAAAAAAACTTCTTTGTAAATTACTTTTCAGCATTAAGAATTAGATCTATTACCCTCCTATATATATAATATTTTGCTATAGTTTCAAATAGATCAAAATTTTCGGACAATTATTGAATTCAACAGTTAAACCTTCAAAAAAATAAATTAAGAGATAAAGTTAGTTATTATTAATGTATAGTAGGATTATATAAATTAAATAAAACTATTTAAAAAACTATCAATTTTTTTAGTATTAGCAAAAAAAACAAAAAAAATAACTTTTTTATATATATTTTTTGAATTGTAAATTAGATAAATACTGAGATGTCAAGCAATGCGATATATGTACTAATTCATTTTAGTAAAATTTTACAACCTAATTAACTAATTATGTTTAAATCTTTTGATTCATTTAAAATAGTAACAAAGTGTAGAAAAATAATTAATGAAAATTTTAATGTAGAAAATAAATAAGACACGATCTGAAATGCAATGAAATTAAACTTTGGTAATTAAGCCAAATCTTTACGTACGCACAAATTGATTGTCAGAAATAAAAAATAAAAAAAAAAAAGAAAAAGAAAAATTGGGTCTAGCTTCTAGATCCTTCTCAAGAAATGTCAACAATTAACTTCCTTGGTACGTAGAATTTTGGTTTGCTTTACCCTGATGCTTGGGATTGGGATTCGAAGCGGGAAAATTCTCCTCAAATATATTTTGCTATGTGTCTCAATCACAAAGCTGGTTTAGAACTTTGTGTCCAGTGCAACCTATTTAGATATAGTTGAAAACTGCAGGCGCACTACAGTTTTTTCCGCAAGTTAAACAGATTTGAAAAGTTCAACAAATAATAAAAAATAGTAAAGAATAGTATTTGTCATTGAAAAATGAAAGTCCATGTGTTTGCCAACGAAGTCCTAATTAAACTAGCCTTAGTAATATAATAAATAGTAAATCATATTCAACAAAGCGTGAAAAAGAAGTAAACTTATTTGACAAGTCAAGTCAATATAATTTCGTTTGGTATTAAAGGCTATCAACAAATTAAAACATGAAGTAAAAACTATGTATTATTGCAATCTATAAACTAATTAAACACTAGTATTTTTTACAAACTAAATATTTTTTCATCATATATAATATATTGTAAAATATAAATTCTAAAGCTACCATTCTAGGATGAAAATTGATTTTCACACTATACGCGGAAACTTGGTGGAAAGTCCTAGAAATATAAGAAAAAAAGGCATGCAGTAGAAGAAAAACAGTATTTTCCCAGGAAGATCATTAATGCAACGTTTCTTTTATTATTATATATTATTATTTTTTGTTTAATTTTGAGAGTGAGAGAGAAACTGATTGAAGATAATGCGAGAGAGAGAGAGAGACGGGTCATTGGCAAAGATTGTGGAAATCTGCTTCGGTGAGTCAAAAGCCGCCACGCTAATTACTTGGCTTGTTAGGCAACGCATTAGTAGATAAATCTGGCTTAATTAGGCTCTAATTTCTTTCTTTAATTAATACTATGGTTTAATTTATAGGTTTGGACAATACTGATGGATCAATTCTAGATATATATTTATGTATTAGGCTTTGTTTTTCTCTCGTGAACTCGCATGCATGCGGTGAAGAAAAAAATGCATGCGATGGAAAAATACTAGTTTCATTGATTTTCACAACTAAATATAACACGTCATAGCTCATACTTTTCTGGATTAGATAAAGTTTCACGTTTTCTACGAAAATTTCATAATTATATATATATATATTTTTTTTAAAAAAAATACTATTTGATCGTTTTTTCAATGTAAAGTAATTGGGTTTTAAATTTGAGACTATTAAATTTTTAACCAAATGTACTGAATGAATGCGAATAACCCGCTGCCTTCGAAAGTAGCTCTGCTCACATAATCCATTTGCTTCTCCACTGGTTAATTCTTCCCATGCATGGGCCATGACCCAAGTTGGAACTAGACCAAGACTTAAACCAAATCTTTCTCCTGATTATGAATAAATTCTACCTCCAAACAAATCTAGAATTAAGAAAATAGAAAAATAAATTACAAAAAAAAAAAAAAAAAAAAAAATCAGTCCAGGTTGATAAATGGCTGATCTAAAACTGACCAAAACCTAATCAGATTGGATTTAATTTATGGATTGTGTGAAAAATGTACTAGATTTTGTCTGATTTCGGATAAGGGTTAATTTTGTCTGATCCAAAGTCCGATCCAATCAAGAAATTTTACATCTATTTTGAGCCCGTGTGCGACCCAAAATGTTTTGGGTCGAGCCGGGTCAAATGAAAAAACTGAAGGCCAAACTTTGTTTGGGGGCGTAAATTAACTAAGACGTACCCAATGGAAACCGATCCGGCATGGCCTACATATTTTTTGAGAGTAAAAACACAACTAATTACATCTATTAAGTTCAGTGTTGAACAAAATAGAACAATACTAATTCATCATCTTACACCTCCATTAATTATTCAAATTTTACATTGCTATGTGCTACTTATAGCACAATTCGAAATAAAAGAGGGTTGATAAAAGAATTATATATTGAACATTTATGATAAGTTGTCACTATATATATATATATATATATATATATATATATATATATAGTATCAACCTAGCATGAAGAATCCTCTATTGGTTAATTTACAACAATGAGATCGAAGATCCCCACTTTTTTACTTCCTCTTTAAATGCAAATGTACATCAAAAGGTAATGCATGTCACACCCCTCCAATGAAGTGTTCTTTTGGCTCTTAATATCCTAAAAACTACTGTTTCTCTATCAAACAAAACCCTTTATTTCCTACCTTGGTTGATCTATGTAGTATGCTGGCCCATATATATGACCATAAATTGGACATAGACAAGGCCTCGTATGGCAAACATAACTTGCTTTAATTGCTGCTACAGAACTGAAACTCTATCAATGATCTCTGCACACCATTTATAAATCACTGAAGAATTTATGACCTTCAGAAACTATAATATTTTACAATTTACGGAGAATAAATTCCATTTAATAATATTTTATAAGTCGGCGAGGTAATTCGGTGCGGCTAATTTAGCTATAGAGTTTTAAGAAATTTTGTTGAGTACTGTAACCATTACACTCTAGTGTCGATTCTCGGCCCTTTGTACTCGTTCGGCTTTTTTGGTGATCCTCTCTTCCGCCGCTCAAATCACGGTTCACTCTGCGTTGTTTGGTACCCGCTCAGTTGTTTACAATTATTTGGTTATTTAAATCTTATTAAATTTTAGAAATATATATTTGTATTAAAAGAATTGCTAAAATATATTAGAATTAGATATATTTATATTATAATAATTGTTAAGTTTTAAAATTTTAATTAATATATATATAATAATTATTTTGTCAAAAAATGAGTTCATCATGTATTTCTCTTTTGGTCCTTGTGCTTCTTTCCTCTCAAAGCGGGCTTAGTAGGGCTGCGTCACACTGACTCTCAAGTAATTACCAAATTTGGCAAGATTAGTGTTTTTCTTTTTTCCTTGCAGAATATCATGTAAGAGGCACAGCCAAACTCGTCTGAACATCTGAATTAATTACAGAGACCAGGTTGCTCAGAGATAAGAGATAAAACAGAAAAATAAAATAAAATATAGTGGAGTACTGGATAATTTCTCTGGTTGGTGCTATTTATAATGGAATGACAATGCCCACATTAGGATTAAACCTTCACTTTGCTTAGAGGGAATAGTTTTTCAATTAAAAGATCAGTCATTATTGAAGTAAAATTAACAAGAAGGATTGCCCAGAACAGAGCACGCATCATCACATTTTTAAAGCAGGAACAGAGATAAATGAAAGAAGGAAACAGAGACTAGAGTACTTAAAATCTTGAGAAATCTGGGTACAAAGCCGTAATAAGCGGAGGAATGCAAGCTCATGCAGACGAGATATCTATGACATTGTCGCGAGGAAAGGAACTGGGCATGCCTATACTGCAGAAATAAGTCGTCGTATCGATTTTGTTGAAAAAAAAAAATAAGAGAAAAGGTTACAAGGAAACAGTGAGGCAACATTTCTGCCATTCTATAGATAGATCAACACTATGCCGAAGTAAAAAAACACAGTATGTTCCACCGACTAAAATATGAAAGAAGAAAAATCATCAGAAAGATTCTGTGCTATAAGCACCTCAAAAGAAATGGAAAACTTTCAAAGTATGTCTCCGAATGAAAAACTACTTGTGAGAGAAGATTCGAAAACTTAGGATCCAACTTCGAGCCTGGGTTCGAAGGTGAAACCTGTAAATAGCTGCAGAGGAAACCGTTTAGTCACGGGACACTTCACCGACCATCTCCATTGCTTCTGGCTCATGTCAAAAACAAGCAAAGCAGTCGCACCGTAGCTCTGTATGTATATAAGGTCGTCCGTCCCACTGCTCGCGAAAACATCGTCAAACTCACCAAACCCTTGGAAACACTTGTGGGGCATCCGGGCCACCTCTCGCCACTCTCTATTGTTATAAAGCTCCCAAATTCCTATTCCTCTGATGATATCCGGCCGTTCGTTCTTCGCTATGCCGCCGACCATAACCAGCCTCTCCTTTAAATTCATCAGCCGGCCGCAGGTGAGAGAACAAGGAGCCGGGATCGAATTGCGCATCAAAGGAGTGCGAGGAGACCGAGCCGCTAGATCGTAGATGATGAGGCTATGACGAAAGGCGGAACTGCCCAATATGCCGGTCGAATGGACCAAGCAATACAATACTCCATTACAAATCACGCTATCATCACCTCCTCTCCAACCCATAAAAACCTCCTCAATAGAAGCGGCCCAATTTCGACTTTTCGAATCGTATATGTGTATTGAGAAGTCCCACTGAAGAAAATCGCCAGGAATTTGTTTCGATTTTGCCACTGCAACAGTGTAATCGTAAGAAGATCTGTCAACAGATATAGTAAGCGTGCTATAGTCAGGGAATTTCGCACCAGGTGGTTCGAGAAGCTTAACCCAATCACGGGTAATCGGGTTGCAAACAAAAATGCGGCTCCTGCTGTCGTAGTCCATAAAGCAAACCAACCCACAAGACGAAGCGATAAACCAATTGCTTTTCTCAATGCAGGGGAGATTGATGTTATACCATTTTCTGAAGATGGGATCATAAGCATACCCGGCGGCGGCCTCGTTGCACGTAAACATGAAGTACCACGGCTTTTGAGGCGACTTGTTGGCCCATAGAAACCTCCTCGAGCGGACTACATCGTGCCATCTCTTGCAAACGGATGTAGCTCTAACTATACTCGCGACGGGTAAAAAGGAGAGTATTTTCTCTAATATATCATCCGGCAGAACGCTGTCCAGCGAAACCATGAACTGTTCTTCTCCATCATTTCTCTCAGGAACTGCTCTGAAGTCGATCGTATCACTCACGAAATGATCCGCGGAGAGCGACTCCCATGATAATTCATCATCCATGAGAGCAATCATATATGTATGTATATATATATGATGTACGCAAAACTCGAATTACCTGAAAAGTAAGTTCATGAAATCCAAAGAGAAAGGATTTGGACGGCGGAAAGAAACATAAACAGAATAATAGCATTGCAGATTTCGCTATCGAGGGACAGGTAATTCGATGTGTTTCTTGGCGAAATAGATAACTCAGTGTGGGGCACAAATTATTCCAGGTTAGAAAGGGACATATGAGGACCCCAAATTAACACTTTCAATCTTCTGGGAACCGAATCAATGCATGTAACAATTTCTTTTAATAAACAAAGTCTGAATCAATAAACATTAAGCTTTTTGAAAACTCACATACAACCCACAATGATGGGAATATAACTCTGTAAATGGACCAAATGACAAGCATTGTAGCAATGTCCATAAAACTGGAGCTTTTAACTCCAACCACTGATTAATGTAAGATGACCATCCAAAAAGAGACAAAGTAGTGACCTGCCACAATAATCGAACACTAAAAAGCGCCATGGTAACTAATTATACTTCGACACGCTAATAAAAACTTGCGAAATGTGCGAAACATAAGAAGAAAAAAAAAAAAAAAAAATGGAAACATCAAAAATGGGCCAAATTTGTAGCATAAAAAAAAGGGGTTTTCTCCGTTACCTGAACAGGATCAGATACAGCAAAAGGAAAAGAAACGCCTTTTGGGCTTCTCCAACTCCGAGCACCCGTTTCAAAACATGGGTTCTTCGCGATTGCGCCTCAAAGCTCGGGCGAGGGGGGTAATGGCGGTGAAACGAAGCAAAGGTGCCTCTTTTACGCGCGTATGAGCACTAGAGCGAGGAATACGGGTCGGCGTCGCAGAGCACCCCACGCTTAAGAGGAGAGGAGAACAATGAGCGAAAAGGACTACACGGAGATATAATGCTTGTGCGCTTCGGGATCGAGATCGAAAGAGGCCGAGAGAGAGATGAAACAGTGGTTTCTAACAGTGGTTTTAAACACCGCCAAAGCGCACAAAACGACAGGCACGCGCAAAAACCAAACCCGTAGGTGGTTTTCTTTTCCCTTCTCTCTCTCTCTCTGAAGTGGCAGAGGATTCAGAGGAGAAAGAGAGAGAGAGATGATGTGTTGCGTAATGTAATGTTTATGAAGAATTTATATGATGATGATGGTGTTGTGAGGCTAAAAGATGATTAGTCCCTCACTTTATGCATAATTTTATTTTGGGTCTCCGACTCTCAACTTCCACGTTAATAACTTTTAAACTTTTCAAAAAGTACCACTTTATATTTAGTATTAAAGAAAAAGTTACACAATGCATATGTATTGTACAGAATAAAAAATATATATATATATTTTTAGTGTACGTGTAAATAAATGAACTAGGTACGAGCGATGGTTTTTAATTTATGAGTAGGACTACATTAAAATCTTATTAATTAAAAATTTAGAATCTCAAATACCCAACTCAAAATATTTAGAGACCAACATGAAATTTGAGTCAAAGTTCAGGGACTGGTTAGTGCAGTTTAACCATTCTTTTGGACTAGCCACATTAAAGACCAACTTTGGTTCTCCCAACCCCCCCCTTTTTTTTTCTCTCTTTTTTTATTTTTATTTTTCTTACTCTATTAAAACTTTAACAATATTCTATAAATATTTTATTTATTTTTATCTTTTTATTTCAAATATATCTTTACAATATTCAAAAATATATATTTTTTAAAATTATCTCGAATTAAATTCTGATTAAATTTTTACTGGTATAAAAAAAAAATTAAAATATCTATTTTATTTCTAACTTGAAAAAAAATTAGAAAAATTGATGAAGTTAAATGAATATATTTAAAAAAGTAAATAGTTAATTTTATTTTTGTTCCTAACTTAAGAGTAAATAAAAAAATTTGATAACAATAACAGATATATTTAAAATAATAAAATAGTAATTTTACATAGATAACCGCTGTTACTAATCGTTTACTACCATAATCTAACTCGCAAAGTATATTTAAAAGAGCTTGAAATATTAAAAAAATATTTTTAATATTATTTTTTTAAAAAAAATAAATGTTTAGAAGTATATAAATAATTGTCTCTTAAAAATAAATAAAGGAAAACTTTGGTACCTCTCTACACCTATTAAGCTTTTTGTTTAATTATTTTTTTACTTTTTGTGTGCGGTGGTATTAGGGCTATGGTCGTGTACTCACATCATTAAGATAAAAAAATCAGGCTCACATCATTAAGATGCACCACAACACAAGCCAATTAATAACAGTAGTGCAGAGTAATGAATTGTTAATTAACATTACTTTTTTTTTATGTTTCTTTAATTAAAATTGTTAAAATTTTTGTATCTTACTTTACAAACATGAGAGGCTACAATATTGTAAGAATATTTCATGGAAAACTTTCTCCTTATTTCAAGTTTGCCTTGTTTAAAATATTAGTTGAAGAATATCAAAAAATTAATAATTAATGAATTGTAAGTTTTATTCTGGAATGGTTATTTATTATTATTGTTTTCTTGCACCTTAGATGTGCATATAGAAATAGAAATATTTTGCTGCATAGATTTTCCTTCTAGTTCACATTTTTAATTGTGGTTTTGAATGTGGAAAGGAATTAAAACTATAAATTAGAAACTCTGGCCCCTCAATTTTTTGGATCCATGCATCTACTTACATTCTGAACTGCCAAGGGTTGTAATTTGTTTTTGTTGTGCAAATTCCTTCCATTAAACAGTTTCTAACTCTTACTTGCCAGAATAAGAAAAACAAAACTGATGCATGAAGAACCCTAATAAGTATGTTTGTTGGATCGTCGGCGCTAATTATTAATTCTGAAAATTTGAACGATTAGAAATACACAATCAATTCACTTAAATTGTACAGACATAGCGCCCATTGATCTTGACCGGATTCAATTTATCTGGACGTTAAGTTTATTATTTGGCCTCTTGCCGTTAGGTCTATTGTCGACAGCAGTCCCACTCAACTTATTAGATTTATCCAATTCAATTTATTAGTTTTCTGAAACTATTATCACAGAACTGAAAATTAAACATATTTTTAATTCAGAAATAAATAACCAACAATGTTTCATTCACTATGCTAAATAAATTCAAAATTCTAAGGCTATGTTTGGTTGGGGGATAAATAGGGGATAACTCCTTTCCCTCTTTTATTCCCCAAATATAATAAAAAAATAAGGAAATTTGTTATCTCCCCTTAATGGGCTATTCTAGAATAGCCCGTTAAGAAGGAGGATAACAATTTTTCCCATTTGTGGGAACAAGTTGTTCCCACCCAGGAACAACCTTATTTCCATCTTCTTTTTTCTTTTTTTTAAAAAATTTAATTTAAAATTTATAAAATTTTAAATTTTTTTTTTTTTTATAAATTTTAAAATTTTTAATTTTAATTTTTTATAAATCTAAAAAATTTAAAATTTTAAAATTTATACAAATTTTGTATAAATAAATTTTTAATTTTTTTATAGAAATATTTTAATTTATAAAAATTTAAAAATTAAATTTTTTGCATCATCTTTTACACATGTTACTAGATAATTAAAATTTAATTTTTTAAATTTAGAGAAATTTTAAATTGTATAACTTTTTTAATTTGTAACTTTAATTTTTAATAAATTTATAAATTTAATAAATTTTAAAATTTATACAAATTTTAAAATTTTTAACTTTAACTTTTTAAAAATTAAATGGTATTATTTACTAAAATATAAATTTTAATTTATACAAATATTAATTATTAATTATTAAATAGATAAAATATTATTATTTTAAAATTATAATTACTTTTATTTTTTCACTATTTCGCTTATTTTAAGAAATGAATCAAACACAATTTCAGCTATTTCTAAAAATAACAGTTTTACAAACCAAACACTATTTTTATTTTATCTCTGACTATTCCGTGATAGCAAGCTATCCCATGAATAAAAAATTTTATCTCCAAATTCATAATCTCTCAACCAAATGGTACCCAATAGATTATAATGTATGGTTTTACAAGGCATTCAAAGGTGCAAATATATGATTGATTACTAGGCCAGTTTCTAATCCATTCTTATGGAAGAAAACTAACAAGTGGTTTTATAGTATCTTATAATGTAATTGTTATATCAGAATGAATAGGGTAAACAAGTTCCCTTGTGGGGTATAAATTTGTAGAGGATGCATTATAAGTTTATTGTGTGGAATTAACTATGTAATGTAATGAAACGCTTTTATTCTAAACCGCCTGTGCGAAGTGAGCGGATATCATTTAACAGTTTTTCCAAATAGCATTAAATTTGGATCCGATAATTTCTACCGCTCTTATTTGGGTCTTCTGAGTATTCAACCTATATAATCCGATCCGCTAACATTCTTAAACTAAGATTAAGGTCAGGTTCAAGGCTGGTAGAGGCATCTTGGGCATCCTTTTCTTTTTTCCATACCTACCCCTCATGCCTCACACGTTCATCCACTCTTTCTAAAGTTTCTAAAGTTAAGTTAAATTGTGGCATGCTCCCCTCTAAACCTTTCATATTGCATATATGATGTGTAAATTTTGTGCCCTTCCTTTTTGCTATTAAAAATTACCCACAAAAAGAAAAAGAAAAAAAGAAAAAGAAAAAAAGAAAGCCAGGCAAGAGAAGAATAAAGACAAAATATTATTTCAAAGAAATAAATTTATTTATTTTTTTTAAAAAAATAGCTAAAAATATAAAATAATTTTTATTTTAAATTTAAAATTTTAGATATTTTTAGTTGGGAAGAATTGAGAAGATAAATATTAATTATTATTGTTACGACTCTTTGTTTTTTTTCTTTTATATATATATATATATATATATATATATATTAGTTTGGATTGATGAGAGGAGGAGATACGATGGGAAAAGAGAATTTGTTATGTATGCGAGGGGGATATGCGCAGGAAAGGGGATTGGCCGACACTCTGACATGTGTCTCAGAATGAGAAAAAGGACAGAGAAGGTGCTTACCCGATTCAGTGGCTTCCCAAACAGTTTCATATTTGATCTTACAAAGGACAGTAGAAATAGTAATGTTATATGTACATTTACTTTTTAAATGTATATTTTATATTTTATTTATTTAAAAATAATATTTTTTTTATTAATTATTATTAAGTGATGCATAAAATTTATCCTATCCTTTGATAAGTGAAATATTCTTTGATAAGTGAAATGTAAAATATAAACTCTATTTAGAATGTACATTTAGTTTTTTCATGTTAAAATAATTTGGTAGTGGCTCCCATTCCGTGACAGCAGGAACAGAAATATAAGCTATAAAAATTTTATAGCGGGAGTGGCTTTTATACTTCTCAAGTTTATTTTAACTTCAATTGTGATAAGATACATATGTAAGCGCAACCATGCATTTGATTCTCCCATAAAACCCAATTACGTCAGAGAAATTCTCAATTTATATCAACAAAACATCCTATGTAAATTCAAACAACCCAAGTGGTAGAAAAAAATATATATTCCTCAAAAGAGATTGTGGGGAAACTCAGGAAAACTAGTGACAATGCCAACACATGTTTCACTAATAAAAAAAAAAAAAAAAGAAGGTATTTTAGTGCTGGGCTCCTTCCAGATTAAGCATTACACATCTCAGAATGGATTTTGCTTTCCATCATTGAGGAAGAGAATTCATGACAGCTTGTAGTCATATATGGAATGTTACCAAGTATATGCAACAGTATCAACTAAAGTGGGTGCAGATTCCCCAACTATAGAAAAAAAAAAAGAAAAAAAAAAAAAAAAGGGGCAATAATAAAAGCCAATCTTTCGACGTGAAGGTGCTCGATAGGTGGATTTGGAAGTTGCACAGGAGGAAAAGACCTACCTAAGAGTGGAAGCATTTGAAAAATAGAGAGAAAGAAAAGTGGATGATGCCGCGACCTTCCAAAAGATCCAATTCATCAAATTTGATGGTGGAGGAATTGGGTGATGAAGTGAGAGCCCATTCAAAAAAGAGAGGATTGGGATCCAAATTCAATTGGGTGGAGCAGATGGTTGGTTGTACACTGAGGGAGAATATAAGAGTATCTTTTGACGAAATTACATGTATAACCCTATAAAATCATCAAGTTATATATGCCCATTGAAAATCTGAAATTCCGTATATATACATGAAAACTTAATTCAACACGCGAGCACATTCATGCTACTAAAAACTCAGTTAAGAAGATAAAAGCCCGCGGATCAGAGTTTGATGCTCCACACTCAAGAAAAAAGTGGTGTTGGTAAGAAAACGCAATCCAAACAAACATGAATTGGTGTAAATAGAAAAATTTGCAGGTGAATATAGGTAAAAGCCATAAATTTTGTAAGTACCAGAATCAATGGATATCCACGACCTGACGAGGCAAGCAGCAGTGGCCGCAGCAACTTGATCCAAGATTATGTGGATTGCAATTGGTGTATGTTGTTCAAAGCCAAAATGTAATGGCGAAGTGGGTCGGAAGTGAAGTGTCCCCGTCATCAGCTAATTCTTTAAAGGCTCTCCTTTACAGAAACATGCACTGCCCAATCAGCGCATTAAGATAAAGGAAACAGCTCGTTCCATCTTATTGCTTTTCTCTAGAAAAGAATAGCTACTAATTTCTAACACTATATGGTGGCCATTTGTTTGTCTAATGGTACATAAAAATAATAATACTAAAGGCACAAAGCCTTATTAGATGAACCTGGACAATCTTTGGGCAGTATAAGCAGAATATGTCATCATCACGAATAATACACAAGTCAACATCTAAAGCAAATAAAAGACATTTGCAAAAGAGGCAAATCTTTGTTGAAAACAATGGAACCAATTTTAGAATACAGATCAACTGCATTAAGACAAGTGCATGGTAAACTCCAATACGTTAGAAAGCTACATTAATGACTGAATGATACAACAAGCATCTTTGTGTTCATCAGATCGATCAAACCAATACCATCGATGTCGAAAGAGAGAGGGCTCCATGTGTGTGAAAGGAAAACAATAGGAAACTTTTCAACGGATGATAAGAATGAGACAACAACATCTGTAATACTGACCAAAAGATTCATAACAGAATAGAAAAGATGTTTCGGAAAGCACCTAAAAGCAGGTAGGATCTTTGCTCCAAGGAAAAATGGCAAACTAAAAAGAGTATGTAAGATAAAGATCAATTGTAAAAAGTAACAATTAGTACATAGAGAGAGAGAGAGAGAGAGAGAGAGAGAGAGAGAGTCCTTGATATTGCTTGCTATCATCTAAACTCCACATACTTGTCTTCAATTTTCTCAGCCATTATAGATTAGCTGCAACTAAAGCTTTATAGGAATTTAGTTAGTCCACTGGACTGTTACAGTTATGATTTCCAATAGCTACTCTGATGAAGGATAGAGGAGAAGGTCCTAAGATTTTAGGATGAATCTCACATCATGGATGAAGAGAAGAGGATATCTACAAATTAAAGTTCTTCATGGGCAATTAAAGGGAACGTCCTTATGCTTTGAGGATTATTCTAATACACAAATAAAAAAGTCAAAATCTAGCAATAGGTGATGCTTGTCCAGAGAGGAATAGATAAGAGTTAACATCTGTAAGGAAGCTTCTCTGAAGATTAAGAGATTTGATGAGGAAAAACTGGCGATGGAAGAACGTAGATGGATAAGAGTAGAGAATGGAGAGATTATTATGGCATCGCGTATTCATGTGATAAATAAGGATATTGGAAGCCCTAGAAAAGCATCTTAGGATTTCATATACGGATTTACTATTTAATAAACCCATATAATGATTTCTTGTTCCAAACAAAATGCAAAAGCATCACATATGCGCACAAATATATTTAAAAAGAAACACATAAATTTTATATGTAGGAACATGCAAGCAAATCTAAATGTGCCTAAATGTATGCATTATTGGCATCAAGCAGTAAAGCAGAATTTTTTATAGATTTACAGATGAAAATCAATGGCTAAACAAAGAGCATAATTCAACATGTATATCAGTTTGTGTCACTATGAAAAATATGAGATTGTTTCAAGCTTCATTTTTTCCGCAACAGATGTTGGAAAGGCTAATGTTTCCTAATTCCCACAAGCAAATGTCAAACAGAGATCAATATGTGAAAAATCTAGCCAGTATGCATGAGATGATGGGTGTACAGAATATATGGAAACAACTGCAAATATGGAAAACAGAATTTAGTAGCAGAAAGTTTGCAGCTGTAAAGGCCATAAAAATTGGATGCAATTCACCTTATGAACCACTTGCAAAAGTTTGTTGGTTTATAAATTAGTTAAACATCCGTTACAAAGGTATATCAAAAATCCCAATCATCACGCAAATAAAGCCACTAGTCTCATCAGTTAATGAATCTATTGGCTGTATTGAAAATCTTGGGGACAAAAAATATCTGGTAACTACATATACTATAACCATAAATTTTACTATGGAAAGCACACAATCATATTCTCTTTTATAGCAATGTCACTGATATGACATATTTCAGTAGATGTAGCATACAGAATATCTTGGACATAAAATCAATTAATAAGTTAATAAACTCATGTGTTGAATGTTATAATAAAATATGTTTGGGAAAGTAATGCAACAACTATTTATGAGACTTATAGCACCTAACTATTCAGATCTAATGCATTCTATTTAGTCCACTCAACTCTGTATGAGGCAGGATTCTTTGTCAGATCAAGAATATAACTTTACAATGGCTGCTGATGTGACGTTGTTTCGATGGGAAAGAACACCTTAATACCACACTAAAAGAATGGCTTATAAGTAATGTAATTAGTGGTTGAAAAAAAAAAGCTCAAGCTAAAGAAGATATCCAGCCAATTATGTAAAAAGGATGAAATGCATCTTTTGATTCTGTTAATAGTGCCAAAAAATATTCTAGAGCCATAATTATGGACATATATATCTGTCTGCTAAGTACAAAAAGAAATGGAAGAAAAAATCATTCTATAATGTAAGAACCCTAGCAAATAAAGAACTTATTGGTCAGAATATGATGTTGCCCCAAGCAACCAACCAACCAGCAACTTCTTGATCAATTCAAATAGGCAGTGATACGACCATACCAGTCAAAATTATTTTACTAACTACGAACTAACCTAAAAAAACCCTATGTAGGAGTATAGGACATAACATGACATGAATCAACATCCACTCACTTAAATAAATCATCTGTTTACAAGTTAAGGCCATCTGATTGTGAACTGATGCATAACAAGATCAATACTGACAAGTTTTCATACAAAGCAAGCTGACTCTACAAAGGGTCAACATTCAATCGAGTATCAATTACATTAAAGGAAATATAAATAATCAAACAAGGATCCTTCTTGTAGCTTCGCTATTTGATCACAATCCCTCGTGCACGGTGATGATTCATTCTAATCCATAGTATAGCATAATATCTCAAACAAGAGAAAAGATACAAAAATGCAAAGGTAGAATTTCAACATAAAATGAATGATCCAAGGACGAGGAGACCTCAAAATCACACCAATCCTCTACATCAATACATGAGCTTCAAGAATCTGAAGACAGCATAAGTTTATCCTCACAAGATGTAAAAGAATTTTGGCCACAGTAATAACAAATCAATCATCAGAGAGAAAGAATGGGCAAGAACAGCAGCAGCAGCAACAACAACAACAACAACAGAGAATGCCAAAAACATACAGAGCAGATCAGGATTGAGAGATCTTGACCGTCAATCATCTGCTGCCAGGGTTTTCCTCGGGGTACGGGATCTGGAGGTTCTGATCTGACGGGCTCAGATGAATCCTCCTGGGGAAGGGCATGAAGCAGGGGCCGCAGAACACTACCCCACCGTCCGATCCCCCTCTCTCCTCCTCCGCCGCCTCCTCTTCCTCCGACGCCCCCTCCTTCGTCCCACGGCCCCTTGTTGTCGTGTCGCGGTTCGCGTCCTTAAGGGCGGGGCGAACCCTAGACGGGATCCGCGGGATGCGGGCGCGCTCCTCGCCCATGAGGTCGCGGTACCCCACGGCGGGGCTGCACGAGAGGGACTCGGCGGCGCGGAGGGAGACGCGGCCGAGGATCGCCGCGCCGATGTTGAGCACGCCGTGGATACGCCCGGAGGGGCGGCGGATCCCGACGGCGGCGAAGGCGGGGGCGTCGCGGGGGCGGCGGAGGAGGCGCTCGTTGCCGATGAGGAATCGGACGGTGCCGACGAGGGAGTCGGGAAGGTACCAGCCCCCGTCGGCGTAGATCTCGACGGAGACGGCGGAGGGCGAGTCGTCGGCGAGGAACCCCGCGGGTACGCGGAAGATGAACTTGTCATTCCAGGTGGGGTTCTCGCCGCCGACGCGGTCCACGCGTGTCCGGAGCTTCGCCGAGGGGTCGACCCACGCCACGGCGTAGCTCTGGAGGCGCCGGAGCCCCTGGGGCGGCTTCAGCCGCTGCGCGGAGATCAAATTTATCTCCAAGAGCTGCGAATCCATGGCCACGGCGGCAGAGTCTGCGGCGATGCAGGCGACGGACTCGCCGGAGGCGGAGGCAGCGGCGGCGGAGAACGAGAGATGGAGAGAGAGAGAGAGAGAGAGAGAGAGCGCGAAGGGGTTTAAGAATCAAAGAGAGGGGTTGATACGGGATCTCGAAGAGAGTTTAATAATAATATTGAAGAAAAGCGGAGGGAGAAATCAACGGACGGTGAGGGTCTCAAATATGGATCGGACGGTGATGGCGAGCCCGCGCCAAATTCGTGTTTCGATTTGTAGGGCCCGGGGTGTGAGCTTGGATTTGGGCCTCACCACCAGCATTCGCTCTCTGTATTGGGCCAAGCTCCACTCAGGCCCATCCGTACTTTATTGGATTGGGCTTTAAGGGCTTCATTTTAGTTGATTGTTGTTTGTTTATTAGATTAGTTAATTAATTTAACTAAATCTAAAGGAGGCTTAATAAACTAATTAATTAATTTAATTAATTAAACTAAATCTAAAGGAGGCTTAATAAACTAATTAACTACGTTATAATCAGCAATGTTAATCACACCAACCATAGCGAACGCCTCTTTTCCAAAGGAACTACTAATTTCAAATGGTGGTTCACAAGTTTATTTTTTATTTATTTATATTGCTCTAAAAGCGAGATTTCATGTATATATATTTTTTAAAAAACTCGAGCCATTTTGATGTTGGTAAAATGATCCTTCCACTCTCTTAAAGGGAGGGAGAAAATAATAATTTTAAAAACACCTGAGATCGACAATAAGCACGCACAATAAATCCTTTCCCAACTTGGTAGGCGAACCATGGCTCAGAAAATAATAACACTTTGAAACCTAAAGGTGATTTTTTTATTATTTTTTTTTTTTACAATGTGTAATATTCAGTTTGTAGAAGATAAAAAATTCATATTTGATTCGATGGAAAACGAAATACTCAGTTTTTTTTTGAAAAAAAAAATCTGTAAAATTAAAATTTTAAAACTAAATAAAATATAAAAAAAAAATAATTTTCCATGTATTTTCCTTTGGAGAAGGGCAACTTGAAACCATGCCAACGTTAATATGGAACAAACTATCAGGGAAGTGACACCTGGGTAAAACCCCAAAACTTGTATCGAGACAATTATAAGATCTCGGCACTAGTTTCAAAGCATTCAGGGGGTTTTAAAGGCGAAAATGTCATATTTAATGTGACCATGCATGTCGCATTCTTGATCTAAATTATAGAATTTGAAAAGCCTACTTCTATCTTAGTCTTAAGTATATTTGACATAATTTGGGTGAAAAACCCAATACACTAATAATTTGACCTTACTAACAGTATAGTATAGTATAATAATTGAGCCTAATTAAGCATTTCTGATAGGGTATTATAGTTTGAGAATAGCAATCTAAGCATATGGACATAAGCACTTAATACTACTCTCTTAATAAACAAATTTTCAGAATTTTAAATAAATTAAATATGTATTTTTTTTAAAAAAAGATTAAAATTAAAAGTAGTTTGCAGGCACGCCACCAACTCCTCGGAGGATGACTACAGACAGACAGTTTCGAACGAAGAGCCCGACGAGAATATGAATGTTTTTTTTTTTTTTTTTTTTTGATTAAACAGGAAAAAATTCTATTTGGATGGAAGAAGATATATCTGATCCTATAGGTAAACACGCAGACCAAATCCAAGCCCCAGCTTGCCTACCCTCCCAGAGCAGTATTCCAATTCTCCTACCACACTCTTCGGGACAAGTAAGGCGAATATTTTTTTTTTATATTGATAATATTTTAGCCGGACTCATATATATATATATATATATATATATATATATATCGCATTGAGATTTGTGTAGTCCCTTTAATTAAATTTTTTTTTTTTATTTTTTATTTTTTATTTTATTTTTTTTTTCATTAAAAAATCTGCACGAATCTCAATGCGATCCAAGGGTTACAAAATGGGGGGCAAAGTTGGGCTGATGCTATCAATAGCATTTCAGCCCAACTCTATATATATATATATATATATATATATATATATATATATATATATATATATATATATCAACAGATTAAATAAAAACTAGCACACCATATATATAATGGAACCAAAAGCATCTGCTCTTTTGTATAATGATATTTGAATTAGAACATGTACAGGCCCCTGGATTTTGGAAAGTAGAAATTAGCCAGAGAGAGTGTGTTCTTGGGCAGAGTTCAAAGCCATGAAAAGAATAAAAAATAAAAAATAATAAAAGAGAAGTACCAGTGTACCACCACCTCGTGGCGGGAAGGTTTCTGATTGGTCCACAGAGACACCCAAGTGCAGTGAGAGATTCTCCTCGCTACCCATCACATGGGTATGGGCAATCCACACGTGTAAGTAATCAAAGATGTGATCATCTCTCTTCTTTGTTTACTCCACTTCACTAGAGTTCGGGTTTAGGGTTTTCATAGAGGCGCACACCCTCTATTAGTATAACTCAGTGTTCGTTACAAAATTTTAACTAACAAAAATATACAAAAATTTAATTTAAAAAGTAATCAAAGTTTACTGGCCCTAGCTATCTAATCTAGGATCTCCTCTTTCTTCACAAATCTTTGTACTCTAACTCTTATACTCTCAAGCATACTCAGGAGCATGCAATCCAGTGTATAATCTTTCTTGGCAAATCTTTGAACTCAAAATCTTATACTCTCAGCACTTTTCTTATCACAGCATTTTCTTCTTTTTTTTTTGAATTAAATGGAACACTAGTAGTGCTGGATGGATCATAGGATAAGGAAGAAAAATAATATACTATTATTATTTTTTTTAAAAAAAATAAAATAAATTTAATTAAAATTATAAAATAATTAAATTTTAAATTCAAAATTTCGGATACAACCAGAGGTGAAACAATATACACCATTCACAGCCATATTGAATCACAGATAAATGAAATAGTTATGATAAAATCACTTATACATAAACACGTACTAAAATTAAGCCTCTCCATATCAATGTCTTTTTTTCCTTGATATTACTTTCATATAATTTTATATATTAGTAAAAATTAAACAACAAAAACACAACAATACCTAATTAGGCCTTAGCTAATCTATTTTTTTTTTCTCACAATTTAGTGACATAGTATATCAAGATGAGATCCCCAACTTCAAATTTCTGGTGATAAATCCCATCCAATTGTCTCCACGTCTTGGTTTTGCACAGGAATAACTAGATAAGAGCAGGAGGTGATAAATCCCATCCAATTGTATCCACGTCTTGGTTTTGCATAGGATTAACTAGATACGAGCACGAGCACGGATTAATCCACGTTCATGCAAATTTAAGCAACTAAGATGATCAGCCAACATCGAATGCCTCTTAGATGGAGGCTCCTGCATTACCAACAAGGTTGAGAACAAGTACAGCTATTTGAAGATGCATGAAGAGTTGTTTGCTTGCCGCGTAACCAGCAAGTATCTTCAGAAGGCAAGGCACCATCACAGGAAACCTATAGGATAAAACACCGTAAACACAAATGAACATGCAAGTTCCACTACCAATAGAGCATATAACAACATACACAATTTGCGATGACCCAACTCTAGCGAAAAATTAAAAATGATAGAATCTTCCATTATGGTTGAAAGCAGATGACATTTTCCAGTTAGGAAACTGAAGCTTTAATACAGGACTTCAACTGCTCATGCACGCCGGGTTTGCTGGGAAGAACGCACAGAAATTTGCTGATAATTTGGTAAGTTTAGACTTTGAGGTGTACTCACAGCTTTTGCGAGCCACTTTGAATGCTAACTAAACATCAGTTTTGTGCCTGATGAATGCTGTTTGTGCACTCTCGAAGCTAGGGCCCGTTTCACCGGAGACATGTTTAGTCATCATACACAAATAAAGAGGCACTTCTGATAACAAAATCTGCGAGGATAACCTAAATGCCACTGCAGTGTCAAACAAAAAGCCATAATGTCGCCAAACATGTACTTCAACCTGAAAAATCAATCAAATACGAGAGGGCTCAAGAATAAACTTACGAGGTAATATGCATCACATATAGTATGCGAGATTAAAGAATAACACCTGCGCCGATCAGCGAACAGAAGACCAGAATTACTCATTTGATTGAATATTTACAAATTCATATATTCACAACTTAAAAAGAACCAGCATTACAATTCAAGTGAGCAACTTTCATACTGTATCTTTCCCTTATCCAAAGCTAACTATAGATCTTCATCAATTAATATTTTCACTAAAAACCCTTGTTTTTCCATTAATATATCAGAACAAATTAACTCCCCAGCAGCATAGGCCAATACAAGACGGTTCGTTATAAACTTGATTAAAATAACCACAAAAACGACGAGGCATGAAATAGACAATTTTTAATCAATTATGAATCAATATATACAAGTGAATTCCTCAATTAAAGCATACAAAATAAATCAGAAAGATCTAGATGCCTAAGAAGCCTTGCCCATCTCAAGGATCACATTACAGAAGACTCTAATGACAACTTAAAAAAACAAGCAACTGAGATTTATTTAGAACAACATATCCCAAGAAAAATAGATGACTATGCTACATGAGACAAGTATGCCAACACAGTAAACAATGGATGGTAGCCAAGTGGTCTGATTTAATTTTGAAATGCATAGCACATGGGAGATATAGCTTAAGTCATTTTGTTAAAGAACATAGAAACTAAGTCAATGTTAGCTAGGGGCAAATTATGCTAAATCTTCGCACCATTACACTACTTACTTGAAATGCAAAATATACATACCTTTTGCATTGTGAAGTTTCCATTATAAAAACGTCCAATGCAATTGCCATATAATAGCTGTATATAATCATATTATTTAACTAACCAATTAAAGATAAAAATATGTAATAAACATTCAAAAACAATTTTCATTGGACTAACCCAATGTTTTACATGACTCTTAGCAATACCGCACAATAAATATATAAAAAGAACATACGAATTCCCATAATTTTGGATGAGTAAGTCTATGGAAGGGCTGTGCATGATATGAACACTAAGGACCATACAAATCAAATAGAAAGAATGACATAGAAGCATAAAAATTATTTCAATAAAATTTGTGATGTAAGTAAACTTCTGGGCACAATCAAATGGTCATCTCATATATGATTATTATTGCGAATAAGAAGCAAGGACCTTTCATACCCTATACAGATGAGCTTCTCAGGTGCAATAGGAATCATAATAGACTCATCAAATTTTTTTTCATAGATGCATGGAATTCTACAAGAGAGCGTGCTTGGGTGGGCTATATAACTCAATAGCTCATTAGATCATAAAAGATTACAATTCATCTAGCTACCCTAATACATACCAAATATACGTACAACATTTCACCTCGTGAAGGAAAAGAAAAATACATGTAAATCAATAGCTCTGACGCAGATTATGCAAAGAAATCACATGAGAGATGAATGTCCTTTTTTCTTCAATATGTATGCTGCAACAATAATTGAACAAATGCATGATCTTAGGCTCACCAAAGTATAAATTCAATATTAACCCATGAAGAAACATGTCTTTTACTTATTTTTCTTTTTCCCATGAAAGAGACCTGTTGAAACTTACTTTAAAATCTTAAAAACAGCAACAAAAAAGTTATTATTGAAATTTCGTATGACTCAAATAGAAGCATGCAGCTATATTAAGCTCAGAGAGTCAAGAGCCAAACGCAAAACTCAACCAATAAACATTTACTAAAGAGATAAGAGAAAAACATTGTAAACTATGACCCCCTCAATTAATTTGAGCACAAATTCAACTAGATCATAGTACAACTTAGCCTACAAAAACAAGTTCATAAAAAAAAAAAAAAAATCCTTACAAGAAAATCACTAGGATTTATTGCAAATTAAAGAAGCCATAAATACAAAAGCAGTATAATTCCAAGGCATTTACTTGAGATCAGATCCTCCATAAACTCGTAAGTGATTCACAGAAAACATCAATATAAGTAGATAGCCATAAGAAATATATAAGAGGGAAATAGAGAAGGGTACAGCATGTATATCCTATATTGTTTGCATGGGTTTGTAACTAAGGGAGCTCCCTTCAGTCCAAGCATAGACAGCATAAGATCCGACTTACCTCCCGCATCATCCACTCAGCTACCAAGAAACTGATGCATCTTCTTAGTATTTGAATGAATGAGTCGGCAGCTAATCAAACCCTAAATCCACCCATGAGTGGACTGAAGGAAGCTCTCTTTTGCTAATCCAATCTAAGCTTACTGAGTTAGGAACCATACATAAAACCCAATAAATGGTAAATAACTTGAAAACGAAGAGAAAACCAAGCATAAGTTCTATCATACAAAAAAGCATATGAAAAGCTCATGCTCACTTTGTTAGTTTTAACTACTATGGGCGAGAAAAAAAAATACTCGAAAAGAACATGACATGTCCTTTTGATCACTTCCTCTCGTCTAAAATACGCGGGCAAATATTTAAAGTTTAACCAACATGGTCTCAAAATAGATCTGGCAAACTTCCAATATTGTATATATTCAAATAAGTATTTCGTGGCTTTGTTTTTATCTGTTTTATCAAAGAATTCATAGTTGGTGAAGGAAAAAAAAACATAAGAAGATGAACAAATAGAAGGGAAGCGCCTTTGAAGAGAGTTTAAGGAACAACAGAAGATGATAGTAAAGGTTAAGAGAGTTGCTTCAGCTAGAGAAGACGAAGCAACTGCAAGATCAAAGAGCCCAAATGAAATAATAAAAAGTATAAATGAAGTGGCTCCCGTGTTGTGTTGTTAAAAGACCCTGGATTGGAACACACAGGAAGAGCGCCCCTTAAATAGCCAAGAGAGAGAGGGTCACATCATATCAAAGAGTACAACAAATATGGTAAAATAATAATAACTTAGGGTTATTATCGAACATGTATTAGAGTTCCACAAGAAAGAAAATTATAGCCCACCTCTTGATGTTCTCTCTTTCTTCTAAGCGACACTTGAATAAAAGCTTTTCACTACAACATCTTTTTTTTTTGTTTCCTCTCACCTCATGTGGTTTTAAATTCACTTATGTCCTCCCAAGGAATCATATTAAATCACTGCAGCTACAACGTGGCTTTCCCACTTGAGTACCGTGTCTTTTTCATTTACTTTTAGTAAAAAAAATTTATTTGTCATAACTAATTTTTAAATTAAAAATAAATTAAATTTAATTAATATTTAGATAAAAATTATTCTGTTAGGTAAAAAATTAGTGGCTTTAAAACTATTATTATTATTCACTCTTTTTTTTATATTATCAAAAATTCTCACACTAAAATATAAAAAAGTAAAAAGAATTTACAATTATTAATTTTTTATTACTTTTTAAATATTGTTTTCAAAATTATTTATTTCATCATTCAAGATAAAATTAATTACAGTATTTAAAATAAAATTAAATTATAAACGAATTTTAATGGAAATAATTGCACCAAAATAACTTCACCTTAATCTTTGCTTTTTTATCTACAACTACAAAGGTCACTTTGGAAGTACAAACTTGCATAAATACATACACAGGCCATGTAAAAAGTTGTATTGGAAGTAATATTTTTATATTTATTTTTCAAATCTTAAACATCACAACAGCACAGAACTAATTGCAGTTAAACTCAATAATAATGTGAATCAAACCAACTTTTATATATATATATATATATATATATATATATATATATATATATATATATATATAGTCCGGCTACTATACTATCGATGGTATTAATTATTTGGTGCTATCAAATTTTTTACCTTAGATGAATCCTTTTAATTATTTGTATTCATTAGATTTTACTAATTTTCAACCACCCATTAAATCTAAGGAGCTCACTACCATCTCAACTACATATTTTTTAATTCATCGATTAAAATTTTAATAGCACTAATAACTTAGTATTATTAATAATATTCCAACCTAGCTATATATATATATATATATATATATATATATATATATATTATTTTGTTTATTTTTTAAGTTATACATTGACGGTTTACTATCCTGCCCGGTTGTATATCGAAACATGTTAATATATTGTTGGATGTTTTTGAGAAAGACAATATAATTAATTTCAATATAGATTTAATTTTCCACCACATTAAATTGCTTGCTTTTATAGCAGTTATATATATATATATATATATATAGTCAGTCGGACTGTTATAATTTTATAAGTCAAAATTTTTTATATTTATAAGTTTTTTATTTTTTTGATTAAGAAATGTGCGGTCGAAATTATAGTAATCTATAAAATTTATATTATTTTACCAACAACCCACTAAATTCTAGAGGGAGGATCACTATCATCCTAACGGCATATCCCTTCATCAAAGGGTGAAAAAATTATAAGCACAAAAAAAAATTATACTTATATATAGCCCTACGCTATAATAGCCCTACGCTATATATATATATATATATATATATAGAGAGAGAGAGAGAGAGAGAGAGGGAGAGAGAGACTTTTATATTATTGATAGTATTAAAATTTTACTACTATAGACTTTTTGATCATTGGATGAAAGAATGGACGATTAGAATTATAGTAATTCTTTAAGATTTACTGGGTTATTGGTATAGTATAAATTTTAGAAGATCAGTATAATTTTAATCGCGCATCCTTTCATCCAATAATCAAAAAATTTATAATACTATTAATAATATAGAAACATTACTATATATATATATATATATATATATATATATATATATATATATATATATAAACACACAAAATGTACATACGAACAGCTCGTACATATGAAACTTAAAATAATCAACCTCTATACAAATTTCATATATACATGGTGCATGTGTAAAAAATGCATGTAAGTAGATGTATCATAATTTAAATATAAGTATACTATTACAGCTATAATAATATAACTGGCTGAATAATTTAGAACAATAAGTACAATCTATCTTTATATACAATATGTACACTCCATCTCTTCGGGAGGGTCACTCCACTAACTCATCTAGAACAGTCGATGCTATTCAGGTTACAATTTTTTTATCACGATTCTTTTCCAACGATTCTGAAAGAAAAATAATGAGGATGTGATTATCGCATGCTAAATTCTAATAGTAGATTCTGTTAGTAAAATTAAAAAACAAATGATAAATTAATTTAGAATCTTATATTTTAAATAATAATTGATAATTAAATAGAATCAAATTTATTGCTCAAATTATCAGTAGTTTCTAATAACATTATTAATAGAGTTATGAATGTTTTTTTTTTATGATTTGTGTAGCCCTTGAGTTAGGTACATTATCAAGAATTACCCAAATTAATTAATAGCATTTCAAGTGACATTAAAAAAATAATAATAATTTTTATAACTTCTTGAATCCATAAATAAACTCTTGTAGTGCACCAAAACAAAATGAGTAGAAGTACAGAAAGAAAATATTTGGTTTTAAAGAATATATAAAATTGTAATACAAAGAATTTCAATATAATTGATGCGTTTTTAGATACTAATATGTGAAATATAATTTTATATACAAATTACTAATAAAATAAAATCTAACCAGTTTGCACATTTAAACATTTTAGATTTATGTTTGCCTTTTTAGATACTAATATGTGAAATATAATTTTATATAAAAATTACTAATAAAATAAAATCTAGCCAGTTTGCATATTTAAACATTTTAGATTTATGTCTGTATTTCTATATGCTTGTGGGCTTGCATGATGCTATTCTTTTTTTAAGAAAAAAAAAATAAAATTGTAACTCTTTAAAGGGTTGTTTGGCCTCATTTTTGAAAACTGATTTTGGATTTCAAAAATAATTTTTGATTTCAAAAATATATATATACACACACAAAATTTTATAAAAAAATTGGCCTGAGTGATCAAAGTATTTTTCATATTTTTCAATATAAACGCCACAATAACCAAGAGCATACAAATCTTTCGAAGTTTGGTTGTTCCATAATAAAGGGTGCACCAAAAGCATGTTGGGCTAGTATATAGGCTAGGAATTTTTTTCTTTTTTTTAGTTTTTTTTATTTGAGTATATAGGGTAGGATGTGTATAGTTGGCTCTATTTCGGGCTAAGTCTTAGTCCGGGAATTTTTTTTGGTCCATGGACAATCTCCTCGTTTCCAATTTTAAGTGCATAATGCAGTACTTCTCGAGTTTGCAACAAGTTCCAATGCACCCAACAACTCTAGTTTTCTTATTATTTAATAGAGGTAATATAAAGTATATATTCCCCAGAAACTTTATTTTGGATCTTCAGATTAAAAAAATAATAAAACATACTAATGCTGCTCAATATTCGAATTAGCAACTAGATCTCTAGCCGTGACATCTGATTTTTTATTTTTTTTTTTAATAAATACACGGTAAATAGCTAAATCTTTTGAAATGTGGCGCTGTGGAGAGGCTTAACAAAATCAGATGTACAGGATATACAAGGTTTAGGATAAATACAAAAAAAAAAAAAAAAAAACAATGTTATTTGTATATCTAAAATAGTATAAATTTTACTTTTTATTGAAAAATTTATATTAAGTTTTTGTCTTGTCAAATTTTTTATACAAAAAATTATTATTTTTTAAAATTTTATACTTAGTTGTAAGATTTATAATTTATTTTTAAAAATACAAATAATATTTCTCATAAAAAAAATTATCTACTAAGTTCATATGAATAAAAGTAGGTGACCAAGGTTTGTGTTTCTTTTGAGATAGAATGGCATGCATTATACCACAATTTGGTTCATTTTTCTTAGAAATGAAATTAGCTGATAGTTTTAAATAATTAAGTTTTGAATTTAAAATTTTATATAATAATTTATCAAAATACTTCTAAAATTTTGGCAAAAGAATTTAAAAGACAAATAAATTTTATTAGCTCTACTAGGTGAATATATGCATTCTCTTCTATCCATCAATCATATATATATATATATATATATATATATATATATATGCATCACCAAGAAATTTTAACTTATAATTAATTGCAATATTATATACCTGTGTTGCTGATCGTTGATGTGGTCCGATTCGCGTCAATCTCTGGATTGACTTTCTGAATATGATGCGTCGCGTGCCAAACGATTAGGCAGAGAAAGAATCCGCTCAGTCAGATTTTTTTCAATCGAACTCTTAATAAAGGTCGGAGCCTGTCCAGCCTAAAGGAGCCAAAATGATATGAAAGGAGCCAAATTGATATGAATAAGTATTGATCAATACAGCTGAAATAGCCAATTTTGGATTATAGAGGGACACTTTCTATTGCTCCAAGTGTTACAAAGGAACGATTACATGCATCGAATTCTTCTTAACCGAACTCTTAATAAAGTCCTGTCTATCTAGTCAAAAGGAGCCAAATTGATATGAAAGAAGCCAAACTAATATGAACGAGTATTGATCAACACGGCTAATACAAAGGGATGATTACATGCTTCGGATTTTTTTCAATCGAACTCTTAATAAAGTCTAGCCTATCCAGTCTAAAAGAGCCAAATTGATATGAAAGAAGCCAAACTAATATGAACAAGTATTGACCAACACGACTTAAACAATCGGTTTTGGATTACGGAGGGACACTTTGTATTGCTCGAGGTGTTACAAAGGGATGATTACATGCTTTGTATTGCTCATAAAGGAACGATTACAGGCTTAATCTTAGAAAAACTTAGGTACGAAGACGTATGAAGATTTATTTAGAAAAGCGGTAAGAAAAAACGATAAATTTATATTTTTATGTTTACGATTTTTTTTGAAGACTAATCGGCGCTGCGTATTAAACGGAACTTAAGAAAAACGATAAACTTATATTTATAAGTTTACGGATCCTTTTAAAATCTAATCGGCGCTTCGTATTAAACGGAACTTAAAACTAATCTCCTCTGCGTATTAAATAGAAAATAAACTCAAAATTCGTTTTACGTAACTGCATATTAAACAAAAAAAATTAATGAATTATTGAAAATAACAACGTATTTTTTTAAAAAATTATTGAATTATTAAAAATAACGACGTTCGACTCAAAATGAATAATCGCAGTTTTAGATAACGACGTATTAAATAAAAAATTATTAAAAATAACAATATATTTTTGAGAGGATTTGTTACATTGAAAATAACTATATATTTTTTAGAGAAATTGTTACATTTCCCCGGCTAAAACTCTGTATTAAACAAAAAATTATTGAAAATGAAAACATATTTTTGAGAAATTGTTACATATTGATCGATCTCAAAATCAATAATAACGTATTTCTGTGTATTTTCGTCTATAGGTGAATCCACCGTTTCAGTCCAACACGTTATTTATATCTTTATTCTTATTTTTTTATTCTCAATCGGTTTATTCTCGTCTTTTATTCTCAATCGACTTATAAAATTGATGACTAATTATTTATCTTAGTCATTATTTATCTTAATTTATCTTAGCCGATGACGATTATTTATTTTAATTTATCTTTGCCGATGAACGATTATTTATCTTATCCTCAATCGGTTTATAAACCGATGACCGATTATTTATCTTATTTTCAATCGGCTTATAAACCGATGACCAATTATTTATTTCGTTTCTTATACTCAATCTTAACTGAGTATTTATTTTATTCTCAATTGGCTTATAAACTGACCAATTATTTATTTCGGTCCTTATACTCAATCTTAACCGATTAATTCAATCGGCATATAAACTGATTACCAATTATTTATTTCAGTAATTATATTCAATCTTAACCGATTATTTATCTTATCCTCAATCGGCTTATAAACCGATAACCGATTATTTATTTCGATATTTATACTTAATCTTAATGATTATTTATCTCAATTCTTATTCTTAATCGGCTTATGAAGCTGATGAGCAATTTCTCAATCGGCTAATAAGATCGATTATTTATCTCGATCCTTATCTCAATCTTAATCGATTATTTAACTCGATACTCATTCTAAATTTTAACCGATTATTTTAAATCAGTTGATTTTTTTGACAAATTTTCACTCCACTTAATTATCTTTAATTCAATTTAACCGACTTGATCAGTTGATTTTTTGACAGATTTTCACTCCACTTAATTATCTTTAATTCGGTTTAACCCACTTGATCATACTCCACTTAATTATCTTTAATTCGGTTTAACCCACTTGATCATATTGACCGTACCGTTCGTGACATGATGATTCTTTTGATTTCATACACTCTCAAATTTTAATTGATATTTACTAAAGATCTAAAATTTTTAACAATATCATAGTAACATAAAACAAGCTCTATAAAAATATATGTAAATTTGAAATATATAATATTGTTTTTTTAATATAAAAATATTGTATGTATAACTTAGTTAGATAATTATGACGATTTGCGACAATTTTTTACTCAAATTAATTTTTTTGAATAATATGCCATGTAGTAAAGTCGGTCCTAATAAAGTTCACTAAGTTATATTTGTATAACTAAGTTTTAGATGTAATTTTATACTTAATAATAATAATAATAATAATAATAATAATAATAATAATAATAAGCTCAAAAAGCTTTTTTTCAATCCAAATAATAATAATAATAATAATAATAATAAGCTCAAAAAGCTTTTTTAAATCTAAAATGAGATGGAATTAAAAATAGAAATTAATATGAGAAAATAAAATGGTAAAATCTCTCAATATTCTAGGTTGGCTGAAAATAACAATTGGAATTTGAATATTTTATTATTGTCTTCACAGTTTCGATGAGATGGAAAATAAATTTTGATTATCTAAAAAAATAAAATAAATTTAAATTAATTAAATTTAAAATTGAGTTCGCAATTCAAAATATAGAATTAAATATATGATTTAAATTTAAAGTAAAACTTAAATATTAAAAATTGACATCAAATTTCTGAAAGGATAAGCAAAAGTTATAAATATAATTTTTTAAAAAATTTAAATTTAAAATTGGGTTGACAATTCAAAACATAAACTAATTTACGGTTCGATTCAAATTCAAATTTAAAAATTACAATCTAAATTTAATTTGAATCCATAAGTACAATTTAGAAATTTAAAACTTTTAAATTATTTTGAACATAAAATACGAACTTAAATTTAAAATTAAATTTAGATCCATAGATCAAATTTAAAGTACTTGATTGAATTTAAATTTCAATTTAAGTTCAAATAAAAATATAATATTAAAAATTTAATTTCTAAATTTAAACTTATATTTTTATTAAAAATTTAGATATTTTCGAAACAATTAAGCATTCATTTCCACATGTTTGGACTCAACTTCTAATTCGTTTTTTTTATAACAGATTGAAAAAAACTAAAAGTTATTAGACGATTCGCCAAACAATCAAACCATCAATTCCAATTTCGATTTCTGAATAAAAAATTAGTAAATCAAACACACAATAATAAAAGATGTAAAAGCTTTTTTTTTATTTCATTAAAACATAAATATAGCTAAGAATTCCCAAGCAAGGGGTTGCACCAATAACTATTTAGCGATAACGAGATTTGACAACTCTCTTATTGTCCTTTAGTACCTACCTTCATTTTGGGCCTCGAAGGTTCTCATCTCTCTATACTTCCAACGTGCTAGCAACTACAAGAAAAATAATAATAATAATAATAATAATAATAATAATTAATTAAATAAATTAAACACTAGCCCTCACGCTACCCACGAATGCATTATCATTATTCCCTTCTCCGCATCCAACGATTATTTCTTTTTAACTCTTTTTCCTTTTTTTTTTTTGGGTGCCTTTCTCTCTAATCTTTTCGCCAACAACACAAAAGTTTGCTAAAAAGTGCACCTATGTATACGTTGATCTCATTATAGTGTCCTCGACCGTGTTCCTACAACAGCTATTAAAGTCTCATTATTTACCTAATTGGATAAGTTTGTCCTTTTGAGTTGTACTATAAAGGAGAAATATGTGCCAAATTAAATCATGTGTTCATAGATCTAGGGAAGTAAGTAGGGGCTTTCACATTTATGATTTATCTACCACTCACTATTTTTTTATTTTTTTTTGTGAGAATATAAATTGCTGTTGCTTTATTTATGGAGAAAAAAAAAAAAAAAAAAAAAAAAAAAAACTAACTACAGAAATAAGAGAACAAAACTTCAGAAAAAAATCAAAAAATGAAAAACCTAAATAAGAGAGCGAGAAAGAGCAGAACAAAAGAAAATAGAGATTAGCAAAATTAGTCCCACTAAATAAGCATTATCCATAATTTTTGAAAGATGATATTATTTTTTTCTAGCCAAGTTGTTTATCAGATAACTGTTAGCAAGGGAGGTGAGGCCTTTATCCTTTGCTGTGTATATCTAATACCAACTATTGTGTCTCATAAATCACACACGGCTCAATCCGAGAAGGCTATGCAAGATTTAGCCTAAATATTATTTAGCTAAAATCTAAAAAAAAAAATACAATGAGATGATAAATGATTTACAGTTTCTTTCTCACATCTACACACATTTAGTCGACGCTTCGGTTCATCTTTTTCATGTCTTCTATTGTTATAATTTTTTTTAAATAAGGGTTGCATAAAAATTCGCATTTTAATCGAAATTTTCAGTTTTTAAATCTTAATAGTTAGATGATCCTTTTTATTCCACTGTCGGTGTGAAAGTTGCATAGAGACTCAGAATCGCTTTGGCAATCAATAAAAAATAAAATAAAATTTTATTTTATAATATATTTGGTATTTTGAAAATTTTAATATTCTATAAAAAATTTACTCTGTGTTTTACTGTTTGAATTGTGATTTTTAAAAAAATACTCTATTTTAAATTTAAATTTTCAACACAAAAATTTTAATTTAGAAATATAAATTTTTAATTTTTAATTTTTTTAATTAGAAAAATAAGATTTAAATTTAAAATTTAAAATTTTTAAATTTGAATTTGAATTTTAAAATTTGAATATAAAATTTTAAATTAAAAATTTTAATTGTGAATTTTCAAATTAAAAAATTTAAAATATAAAATTTAAAATTTAAAATTTAAAATTTAAAAATTTTAAATTTTTAAAATTTAAAACTTAATTTAGAACTTAAAATTTAAATTTTTATAATATTAAATTTATGTTTTAAACATAAAATTTTATTATTTTAAAATAATAAATTTTAATTTTATAATTTAGAATTTTAAATTTCAATTTTTAAAATTTAAATTTAAATTTTATTTTTAAATTTTTAAATTTTAATTTTAAATTTTAAAATTTTAAATTTTTAATGAGTGACCGGGATGAAAATAACAAAAAGCAGGGGTGGGAAAGTGACACCAAAAATAAATATATTTTTTGAAAAAAATCTAATCAATTTTTTTTTTAGTTCAAAATTATTCTGTAATATTAATATTACAGAGTAATTTTTTTACTTAATTTGTTATTCCAAACAAGCAACTAAAAAAAATAAAAAATTTAAAAAATAAAATAATTTGACCTATTGTTTGTATCAAGGGATTTGCCAAACATCCTTAACAAAAAAAAAACTTTTGATTATTCATCCATATCTACTTGATCTCGCTAGGTCTCTTTACCGAGGAATGACCACTGAATAGATCCTTGAACTCCTACAGGCACCTCTTGTCCTAGTGCGTTGAGCCATCAAATCCCTTGAAAAATAAGATTCCATTTCCATTCATCGTTTGAGAGGCAATCCCTCATTAAGATTTTCTTGTTCAAAATGCTGTTCAAGATTTTTCAGAAAGTTGGTCTACAGTGAATATTCACAATACCAAATATTCGACCACGGCTTAATTAACACGACTTAATTAACAAGCTTACTGTTAGGATTTGATTAGATTTGTAACTGAATCCTAGTTGGATTAAGATAATATTTAAATCTTAAAGAGATAAGTTTGTTAAGATTTAAATATTGATTAGAATAAAAATCTATTTAGACTAGGATTTGGATAGCTTTTATGTAAGCTATAAATATAGCACATGTGTTATTATTTTAATGTGGTGTTATGGAGACGGTGGTGGTAATACCCATGGAGGTGGTGGGGGCTAGGATTTAGCCACACCCATAGTCTTCTAGGTTTTTAGAAAACGAGAGAAGTGAGTCTTCTAGGTTTATAGAAGACGAGAGAAGGGTGAGAGAGATTCAGGAGGTAGAAGAAAAGAGGAGTCGGTGTAATTCTTTTCTTAATTAATGAATCTTATTTCATCCGCATATTTTCTGTTTTGGTTTTCGTCTCTTTGTGGTTATGCTAATTCCAGTTATATTGAGAGGACGGGTTTTTTGGTAAAAATCCGATTTGACGTTTCCGCTGCGGAATTCCAACTCTAGGCGGTACCAGAGCGGATTGCGGTATCGAAGCGGGTTGCGGATTCAGAGAATCTGGTACCGAGGCGAGTACCGGATTTTTCCAACACTTACCATGTCACAGTTTATAATCAATTCCCTTGCTGGAAGATGTCTCTCTCTCTATATTCCAGTATGTTATTATTCCACTATTCTGACTACGGTTTTAAGAAGGGTAAATATAAGTGTACACCCCATGAGGGATGTACATCTTACACCCCACTTCATTCTGGGGTGGGGTGAATTCTACTGGTCACTCCATGTGACCAGTAAAAAAAACTCCACTTCAAGATGGGATGGGATGTAGGATGTACACTCCTTATGGAGTGTACACCTAGCATCCCCTTTTAAGAAAGGCCCTTCCCTTACTATTTTTCTTCTGGTGTAATAAAACACTTTGATCAACTTACACAATTGGAGTTTTCGTTCTGTGAGGAATTAGTGCCACCACTATTTTGTCACTAATCAATATGGCATTTATCCATTTCACGTCTTTAATCTCAAGTCATTTGTTTTGATAGACCATGTCTGTTTCAGAAAAATGATATCTTTAGAGCCTTTATACACTAAATAGCTCTATTTCAGTACTTTAAATTTTTAGATATAGATAAGTTAGATAAAACATAATTTATCAACACTGATCATCGCCATCCTAAGATAGAAGCTTAGATTGTCATCACCGAATTCGCTTTTCAATTTTGCTTATTGCGATCAACCTATCATCGATCTTGATCTTTCTCGAACTATTTATTGGAAAGGAGATAGTATAGAAAGCTCTCCAGCCTTGAAAGATATATAGGATGTTGGCTAATTAACTTCTTCTATTTATTCTGTACATTAATTGCCCATGAAGAACTCTAACTTATATTTTTATTAATCTTCAATTCCGAGCCCATTCAAAAGCGACTTCACATAAATTGAAGGTTGACGACGAAATTAGTGTTTAATTATAAAAAAAAATTATATCATCTGCGTACTATATAAGTGCAACCTTATTTTCTTCATAATGTCCTAGAACTCGGAAAAAGCCATCCCTTGTTGCTATGTCCGTCATTCTCGCAAAGCGTTCAATTACTATTAGGAAAAGGAAGGGGGAGAGTGAGCCTTCCTATATATCGTACACGTACCCCTCCTCAGCTTGATCTACTTAGAAAGATTACCATTTACCATTACCATAATTTTAACATTGGAGTTCTCGCCTCTTTTCGCTCAACTTGCTCAGTAAAATTATTCACATAAAATTTTTTAAAAAAGTTATACCAAAGTGCATATTTTTTATACAAAAGACATTATTTCTCTCCCTCACTAAATTGGTACAAATATGGAAAAAAAAATTCTACCGTAGAAAATAAAGTGTGCGCATGTTGGTTGGATGCAAACTCAAGAACCAAATTCAACATCATGCGAAAGTGAAAAAAATAAAAATAATTAGAGAAAATTTTAAAATTACTTTAGCTAGTCATCATATGTATAATATTGAAGTTGAAACATTGCACCAGCCACTTTGCTAAACAATTTACTATAATAAAATTATATTATAATGATATATTTTTATAATATTTTTATATAAATATTATATCTATATTTTATCTATATTTAAAATAAAATTATAAAAAAATATTTTTAGAATATATTATGATAGTGTATCGCTGTACACCTTTCTTAACGACGGCACATATAATAATACTAATAATAAATATCGATATTTTTACAAATAATATTTTTTTAAAAAATTTATAAATATTTAAAAATATTATAGTAGCACCCCTCATATTATAAATAAAACGGCATGCAATTTGGCTGATTGGAGACAATTTTTTCTTTCCGCAATAAATTTGCCATTGAACGGTGAAAAAGATAAAAACATTGGTATATTGTATCAAATCAAACAATAATGGTTAAGAGGGAATAATACAAGTAAGTCTCTCTTTCTTTTGGATTTTTCAATATTCGAAGTGGTTGTTCTAACGTTGATGAAACGTGAGATTCCCCCTGCCTCACTGCCACCTATCTTTTCAAACTTTAAAAAGCTTGGCTTGGCCAAAGAAACCCTCCAACGCCGACCCGAATTCGTTTGCTCCCATGTCCAATCATACTAGTTTTCATCTTATAATTTATTTACTATTTAGTCCTTACCAACATAAATTTTTAAAAAATCATCACAACAACCCTACCCCTCCCCCTCTCTCTCTCTCTCTCTCTCTCTATATATATATTTATATATATTTAGTTAATTTTATAATAATATAAATTTTAATATAAATTTAATAATAATAAAAAAAAAAAATAGATAAGTACGTTATAAGATATAAATCTAATTTAGGACTGTATTTATAAATATAACTAATATTACTTTATAAATTATTGTTGAGTAACGTATCTCATGTGCACATCTAGCTTTTCCGTATAAGATGTTTGTACACCTTAGTTTTTTTTAAATTGTGATTCTCTTATTTGTCTATCATTCTTTTTTTTCTTTTATCTTAATACTAAACATTTGAAGAAATTGTCTTAAAATTTAAATGAGAGATCATAACTTATACATTTTTATAAAAATGCACGTATAACATTTTTCATTTTCCTCTGGCTCTCTCTCTCTCTCTCTCTCTCTCTCTCTCTCTCTCTATATATATATATATATATATATATATATATATATATGGCTTGGTTATGTATTGAATTTGCCTACACTACAACAAAATTAATATTAAAAATTAAATATTTTAAAAGCTTTTTTTTTGTATTTAAACCTTTCAAAAAACTTTTTTTTTTTTTACTGTGGGGGGGGGGGTGAAACATTTTTATTTCTTACGAAAAATCATTACCCGTATTTTAGATTTTTAAGATTTTAAATTTTATTGGTAGGTTGTTAGAATTTTTTAAATGGTTAGAATTGGATAATATTTGATTGTTAGAATTTTATTGGTAGGTTGTTGGAATTTTTTTATATTGTAACACGGTGAATTTTAACAACTTAAAAAATTTCAACAACTTATTAATAAAATTTTAACAATAAAATATTATTCAATTCTAACAATATAAAAAATTCTATCACTGGGAATAGCTCCCCGTGAATGATTTACCGTGTTTGAATACGGTGAATGATTCACTATATTCAACTTCCCAGCTCACCCTAGTGGGGCACATGCTGCACCCATAGGGTTATTTTTGTAATTTAAAATTTTATATGACTATTTTAAAAAATAAAATTTTTGAGAGGACAATTTTCAAAAAAAACCTATATTTTAATATTTAACGATGCTTAAAAGTGTTTCAATATAATCTAGCATCATATTTTTAAAAAACGGTTAAAACGTCTGCAAGTAAAGAGTTATTACATATATACCGATATTTATATCATTATCAGTAAAATATATTTTAAAGCTTCAAAGTATCAAAATTTTTAAAAATTCTGAAAAATAAAAAATAATGATAAAATTTATTATTTAATAAATTAAAAATAATAATAAAATTTATTATTTAATAAATTAAATATTATAATGGAGAATTTATATAACGATATTTTTTGAAGCGATGCTATTTGCTATATTATAAAGATGTTTGGAAATGTTTTTTCTAAGTGCGTGTACTCTAAAAGGTATTCTGATATTTAAATTTTCTTACAGTGGTAGCACCTAAATCAAATTTCATGCAGCAGACATGGTCATCATCAGTAAATAAATGATTTAAAGGATGGCATATTTTTCAGCAACTTTATATGTATAAAATTTTAACAAAATATGAGTTGATCTTATTTCTTATAGCCTATCAGAACGATGAGACCGGTCTCAACTAATAAGCAATCTAACAATTAGCCAAAAACTAAGATTCAGCAGTTGCCATCGAGAATAAATGATGAGATCAACACGGGCGTAAATTATTTTTTTGTACGTAGTATTATAAAAAATCTGCATTTGTTATCCCAGAAACCTTTCAGAAAACTAGTACGTAGGAATTGATACTATATATATATATATATATATATATATATATATATATGGTCTTATAGCCTATCAGAGAACCTTTCAAATTTTGTTGCCTAACCAAAATATTTTATTAAACTTAAGAAACTACTCATCAGGAAACACCAGAAGATGATGCAATGAGATATTAATAAGCATAATATTTTTTAAAATTTTATCTATTAAGCAAGATAAGAAAAAAGTGTATAGAGGATTTATAAAAGAAAAAGATAGTTTAACATACTAATGAATCTACGCACTTATTCATAAACCATGACATCAAATATTTCCGTTTAGGGAAAGAAACATCACGTCGAGCCATATGGTTCCCACATGGTTTTCACACGCCTAGTGTAGTGCTTTACGAATCGTGCTATATATGGAAAGGACTAAGATTAAATTCCCTGATGTAGCAAAGTTTTTTCATGTAGTGCACTTTTTTCTTTTTTCCTTTCATCGAGCTTTTGATGAAGCAATATTTAATTGGTATTAAATCCCCACTTGCCACAGGAATAAAACCTATGCATCGTTTCTTTTCTTTTTTTAAAAAATACATGTTGCTTAATTAGCATTTTGCTGAGAATAAACCTATTGTAGGAAATTAAGCATGCATATATATATAGTGTAGAAAAAGTATAGTTCAAATATACATAACGATTATAACAATACATGCATATTGAAACATATATGTAAATGTCACAACCGTGGTATCCATATATATATATATATATATATATATATATATATATATATAGTTTGAATAATGTTGGAAAAAGTTCCTTACCTTTTGAGGTTTTTAATGAATTAGTCATTCACTTTATCTTTTCTGTTTTGCTATAATAATACAAGATTAATTAGGAATATATCATTGATCCCGAATTTTGGGCATTTTTTGAGAAGCTTAATAAGTGTAAAACGAAGAATAACAACATTGCACCAAGGATTTCAATTTTATAAAGTAATTCCCTGATTAAATATTCTATGTCACAATCGTGCAAATGCTTGTGGTCTTATTGTGCGCAAAATATATGTTCAAAAAATTAAGCCGAACAAATCCAGAACATCTAAAGTGTTAGATTTTATAGCAATAAAATTAACTCCAAAAGTGTTAGATTTTTGTAGACACAAAGTATAGATGCTAATTAAGCATTAACAAGTACCGATGCAGTTCGTGTCGAGTTCCAGGTAAGCTTGGGCACTTTCACTTGTATGGGAGATTGGCTTTGGCATAAAAAAGAGTAATACATTCTCCTAATTACAGCTGGTTTTGTCCCCATCCTTTTTATGGCCTCTCATTTAATTAATAATAATCATAATTATTATCATCACCTTCTCTTTTACATTACCCACCCACAATTCTCCCACGCGCATTCACATGCTAGCGAATCCATTGTTTGGTGTGTGGGAGCCACTTTTAGTAATAATAATAAATTTCATAATGGTAATGGTAATAAAAATCCCATCAAATTTTAAAAATTAATAATTTTTATCCGAATAAAAAAAAAATTAAAAAAACTATCAGGATTAATTCTCTATCTTTACCTTTTTTTTTTTTTTTTTTAATGTATACAATAATTAGATTGACCCACAGTATTTGGGTTTCTTCTCATATACACCCCTTTATCCAAAAATCTAATTTTTCAAAATATTATTTTAATACTAATAATTTTTTAAAATTTTTGATTTTATGATGAGAAAGTGTAAGATTTATTTAGTATTTTTTTTTTTATATATAAGTAGCATTTATCGTTAAAATATTAAATCACATAATGATAATGATAAAACACTATACTAGCTTTAAGTATTTATAATTTATACTCATTTTTTTTTGTAATTTATAAAATATATCGCTCTATCGGTCTTATCAAAAATAATTTTTTTTATCATAAAATAAAATAAAACTAAAATTGTTCAACAAGCAAAATCCACCACTTGTTGATGTCTTTTTAAAAAAAAAATAAAATAAAAATATAGAGTAATACTGCCCCTACAGTGATATATTAAAGTTTGATATCCATTTTCACAAGTATCTTTTAAAAATAAAAAAATTATATTATATTTTTGGCCGTCAAACTATTAAATAGGTGATATTTTGATACTCAAATTTTAATTTATTATAATTTTTTATTTAAATTTTATAAATTATTATAATTAACTTGTGGCTAGGATAAAATTAATATAGCAGTACTATAATTATTATCAAAATAATAATTAAAATATTATATTATTTTTATATTATTAAAATACTAATATTTAATCACTTAAATTAAACCAATCTATAAAGTATGTATGAGTAAAAAAATTATAATAAATTAAAAACTAAAATTACAAAAAAATAAAGAATTGAAAAAGTTTTATTTTTTTATTTTTAATTTTGTTCTGACTTTTAAAAATTTATATTTTACTTTTTTTAAATTTCAGAAAAAAAATTTTAAGTGGTTACGACTTACGATATTAATGAAAAGATAAAATATATAAATTATCTTTACTTGCTATATATATATATATATATATATATATATATATATATATATATATTATAATTCATATTTAAAAAAAAAATGAAAGAATAAAATATAAATTTGTAAAATTCAAAAGAAAAAATAAAAAGATGAATATTTACTGATGTAAGTGCCGATAGGCCGAGCAACTTGTAATTTAAGGGCCAAAAAAATAATTTTTCCACAAAAACGAAATCAGAACCAAAAAAAAAAAAAAAAAAAAAAAAAAAAAAAAGATTCTTGTGTAGGGTGTGTCACGGGTACACGGAGGAGTTAATATGGCGGGTTCGCCCGAGTGATTACGCAAACGGGTACGAGGGCGCTTGGGAACTCGCTCAGCATACCGTACTTTTAGGACGCCTCCTCTCGCGTCCTTCACCCTCAAATCAAATTACATCTCTTCGTACGTAAATATATATATATATAAATATACCTATACCTATGTACCTATACCTATACCTATACGGCTATACCTATGTATTGTCTAGTCTATGGGGACACGGGCGTACCTATAATGGACCCTATGCGGTCAACTCCGACGTCCCATCTCCTTTTCTGTTTGTACCGTTAACCCTTCTTCGGTTGAGATCCAACTCTTCCATGTATCTATTATCTCCAATGATTTTTTTTTTAAAAAAATATTTTTTTATAAAATAAAATTATAAAAATATTTTTTTACTAAACTTTAATAAAAATTTAAAAAAAAATCGAAAATGATTCAAAATATTTTTTTATAAAAATAATATTGAATCATTTTAAAAAATTATTTTTCGAAAATTCAAACCCATGTTTACTTACCTCTAGATTATTTTGATGTTTTCATTATGGATCGGACAAGCCAAATCACAATTTTATTTTTTTGTACACAAACAAAAATGTACAGAAACTGGGCCGAAAAACTATCGTATGTATTTTGCGTAAGAACAAATATTTTTAAATAATTTGATCTCATAAATTAAAAGAATGAACAATATTTAAAACGTCTATGTAAAAAAATTATAAAAATATTAGTTTTGAAAATATACTAACTAGACTCATTGGATTCGATTTCGATTTTAGTTTTCCTTCGAACTCCTTTATTAATTTATATGATTTTACCCAATCTTCGTAGCATATGGCTAAATCAAGAAGAGGTTTTTTTTTTTCACAATTTTTTCCCTGCCATTTTCTAAACATGGACTGCGTAAGGCCTCTATTTAATGCACAATTATTTCAATCGATTCGGACCCAATTAAACCAGAGCAATTTTAGGCCCTGTTCCAGTTTTTGGAATTGAGTAATTTTAGGTTTTTAAAAATTGATTGATAACAATTTTATAAAATTCAATAGCTTCTTATTATAGTGAATAAAGCTTTAATTAAAATTAATTAATTACTAATAGCAAATTGAGCTATAAAATTTAAGGAAAATGCTATGTATACACTTTACATCAATTAATTAAGGAAAACTTAAAAATAAAACACCTTAGGAGCTTTCTTAATTTAATACATAATTCAACAGATATATATAATAGGGAAATACAATATAAGTAATAAGGTGTGCTCTAATTCATCAAAAGGAGTGAATGAATGAAAAGATTTGATTAATCACCCTTTTTTTGGCATTCCAATTTCCACTTATTTCCTTTCCTTCTCATTTATCACAATACAATATTTTAATGGTGCAGTAACGTTTTAATGAACTTTGTGAGATCTACATGGGATTCTCTTTACAAATTGATGCAGATTCGGCAAACAAAGAGAATCCAAATGACAATACGTTGCTGGCATTAGATTTTCTCTCTCTCTCTCTCTCTCTCTCTCTCTCTCTTTTGTACGATAGATGGAAATATTAGAATTACATTCCAAAATTGGCGCATTTTAGTGCAGGTCCTGAACACTGGGGCAAAAAAATTAAGTTCAATTAATCTATATATATATATATATATATATATATATATATATATATATATATATATATATATATATAGATATATATATATAAGTAATTATTTATTCACTGTGTCAAATTGTGGGTTATAACTTTCCAAAACTCGAAATCAAAGTCTATTTAAGTGCACTTCTCCTAGTAATGGTCCGTAGTAAATTCTCCAATGGGATCTCATTTTTCATTAGAGAGGATGGTTTTTTAGTGTTGCTGGGGCTCACTTTTCTCCAGGCGAGGAAGTGGAGAATATGGAGAGCACATTTCTTCTCTTCTCGCTTGGAGTGAAGGGAGCTCCAGCCATCTATTTTATCTTCCTCTCTCTCTCTGCAAAATCGAATTTCTGGCAATGTAAGTTGTTACTCTCTCTTTTTTTTTATGAATATATATAAATATATGTACATCATATATTCCATTCTATTCTGGAGTGGGATGAATTTTACTCGTCACTTGATATGACGGATGGAGTGAATATTCATTCCAGAATAAAATAGGGTGTAGGATATACATCTTTTATGGGGTGTACACCTAGCATCACCCGTTAGATATATCTTTTTTATTATTTTCATCTGGTAAATTATACTATTTTATTAATTATTAATTAAATTTTAAAAAATTATTATTATTTTAATCACAAATTTAGTATAGAAATTTAATCTTTGTTAATTTATTGGTGATACCACGTAGAAAGATTTAATAGCAATCACATCAACAATACACTATGATGCGTTGTGCTGATTGTGCATCAGTGGGTGAAGATGGAGTTAGGAAGTAATAATCCACGTACGAATATCTAACTGTTGTCTATTGTTTTGAGAATTACTGCTATGCAAAAACTGGAATATTCCTGCCTAGCCCTTGTCGTACTCTTCTTATTAGTAGTCAAAAAAAGAGTTTAGCTGTGTCCAGTGTCCTTGTTTTTTCGCTAAACGACAATGGTGAAAGAAAGAGATGCTCACCTTTTCTGCTCACTGTTTTTTTTTTTTTTTGTAATTATGTCAGTTTTTGCCGACAAGCTTAGTTTATGCAAGTAATCTCATCGAGCACTTTCTATACTAAATCGTCGGAACTGATTGATGCTGAGCCTGATTTAGATATTAAAATGAATTACGAATTCTGAATAATAACTAACTGCAAATTACAAAAGTTTAAGCTATAAATAATTATAAATTATATTTATCATAAGAAATGGAATAGCCAAATTGAGAGTCATAAAATTTAACTCTCCAACCACATTCTCCACTATGAATCAACAAAAAAAAAAAAAAAGTAAAACTAAAAGCAACAAGAACCTAAGCATTAAATTTTATGAGAAACTTAGTTAAAATCAATAAAAAATTCTGTCCCATAAACAAATTGGAAATTTGTGGTTATCCGAGAACCAAAATTCGGGTCGCAGTGTCCCACAAAAAGTTCCTTTTTGACTCCAAAAGCAAAGTCAACAATTGCGGACTGAAAGTTTCCTTATCTTAGGGTCCACTCTTTACGTGGAAAACGTTGACCCAAGAAGCAATATCTTAATACATTCATGGCTAAAGCTCCCATGCAACTCTCTCTAGCCAAAAAAAAAAAAAAAATGGCCGAGTCTCCACCTTTCTGCTACCGCGGCCCGCAAAATCATCGACCAACTATTCCACCGATCTCTCGGCATTGCTCGACATCAAAGCGCGTATCACTTCCGATCCCTTCAACGTACGTCCTCTCGCGTACGTAGCTGGAGCACCAACACATCGATCCTTGTGCAGTTGGGCTGGTGTCGTCTGCGGCCGCCGACATGTGCCGGAGCGAGTCACGGCCTTGTCGCTCGCCAGTCTCTCCCTCCAAGTCTCCATCGCCCGGCACATTGTCAACCTCTCTCGTTTCTCACTGCCCTCGGCCTCTCCAACAACTCACTCACTCTCGGGCCGTATCCCCGATGACCTCGGTCGCCTTCGCCGTCTCAGGACGCGCAACCTCATGTTCAACAGTCTCTCGGGAGACATACCGCCAACCATTTTCAATATCTCTTCACTTGATTGTATTGACCTCGCAAAACAACTCATTCTCCGGATTATACACGTTCCGGTGGAAATATCAAATGCTGTGAATCTACAAGTAGTATCATTGTCGTACAATCGACTGGTCGGAAATATGCCTGCTGCTCTTGGTTACTATCCAAAGCTCTATTTCTTAGCTCTCGGAAGTAACAAACCTCACACAACTTACACTGTTAGATGTTTCCGAAAACAACCTGCAAGGTGATATTCCACACGAACTCACTCGGCCTTCTATATAATCTTTAATACTTAAACTTGGGCCTAAATGGCTTTACGGGCCCATTACCGAGCTCAGCTTTCAACCTTTCTTCACTTCAAATTAATGCTCTCCCTGGCGAGGAACAAGCTCACCGGATACATCCCGGAAGTCATAAATGGCTTATGGCTTCCATCAATTCAAAGCCTCTATCTAAGTGAGAATCAGTTCAGGGGGATTAATACCAAAGCAGTTAAGCCACTGCACGCACTTAACAGATGTTGTTTTATACAAAAATCAATTTACCGGGAACATACCGGCAGAATTCGGAAAATCTTACCGGGCCGGCTCCTTCCTCGTTGGGAAACCTCACGGAACTTACAATCCTTGATCTTGAAATAAATAAACTTCATGGGGTGATTCCCTATGAATTAGACTACCTGCATAGATTGCAATACTTGTATTTGGGACAGAATTATATATGGATTGAGAGGAGAGATACCAAGTGCAATCTTTAACATATCTTCGTTGCAGATTCTCCATCTCACTTACAAGTTCTCAGGGTATCTTCCATCCCCAGTCTCCAGAGACTTCATCTCGGTGTCAATCGTTTTACTGGAGAGATACCGACTTCCCTCTCTAATTGCTCGATGTTGACGGTTGTAGAGCTATCACAGAATAGTTTCAGCGGACCTGTGCCCACAACAATTGGAAATTTGCCCCTGCTTCAAATTTTGAATCTTGCGTTGAACCGACTCAGCGGTGGATTGGAGTTCCTCTCTTCTTTGACAAATTGCAACAGCTTGGAGGTTTTATTGCTCGGGAATAATCAATTTAATGCTTCTCTTCCAATTGCTGTCGGGAATCTCTCAACAAGTCTTTGGGAATTACGCATCTCTAATTGCCAACTCAACTGGAATATTCCTGCCGGAATAGGAAATCTGAGCAACCTGATGAACTTGGACTTAAGTGGTAATGAATTTAGTGGAAAAATCCCTTCTTCGATTGCACAGCTTGAGAACTTACAGCAATTGTCTCTGTATGATAACAAATTGGAAGGATCAATTCCAGAGGAATTGTTTCTGTTAAGATATTTGGGCAAAATGTACCTACACCAAAATATGATTTCTGGATCAATACCCGAGTTGATCATTAATGGAAGTAAACTGCAAGAAATTTCTCTAGCTGCCAATTTCTTGTCGTCAAGAATACTGTAACGCCTGTAGCAGAGGGGGTAGAGAGTAGTCGGAGAGGATGGAGAATGGAGGGAGTGGAGAGGAGAAGAGAAGGTGTAGAGTATAGAAAAGTGAGAAGAGAGGAACCAGGGTTAAGTGTAACCAGAGGCGGGTTAGGCGCAGGATGGTACAGGGAGTAGGTGGGATGTGACCGGAGATGCAGAGTTCAGAGAATTCCTGAGGAGCGGGTAGAGACGGCGGGCGCAGATCCAGCAACCCAGCAAGGAAGCGGGTATGAAGGTTGGCGGGCGAGCATCCAGCAACCCAATAGATGAGGGAACTTCACTATAGCGATGGTCGGCCCGGCCCAGTGACCCAATCACTTTACACTTTGAGCCCGAATTGATAATTCACTATTATACATTTGTCCGACAGGATATTAGAATTACAGAATAGTCCTATTGCAAGATTAGTATAAATAGACATTTGTAAGAAACTGGAACTATCGAAAATTTGAATCAAATTACCCTCTTCTTCTCCATCTTTCTCAAACTCTCTCTTTCTCTCTCTTCTCTTCCCACAATTCCCTCTCAAATCCCCAATTCTCCATCTCTAAGCTCGATCAGATCCAATTCTGGATTGATCCCTCAGATCAATCCAGCGTGGATTCATCATTTCTCTACCAGATCTCAGAAATTGTTCATCATCGATCAACCGGATCAACCATCATCCTCACTGCCGTGCCTGATCTTAGAGGAAATCTCATCCTTGATCGGCTGCAGTTCGTCAGGGTGTTACAAAAGTGGTATCAGAGAAGTTCCGATCCCAGGGATCGTGAACAATCGAGCCACAATCGAGGCAACAATCAAGCATACAATCGAGCAACAATCTAGGCAACAATCGAGCCACAACCGAGGCAACAATCAAGCATACAATCGAGCAACAAACTAGGCAACAATCGAGCAACACTTGAGGCAATAATCGAGGCAGCAAAGGAGCAGCAATCGAGGTGACCAATTTAAGCATCAGGTCACAGATCAAGTACTGAGCAATTTTTCCCACTTCTGATTATCAACAAACAAGGATCTCTCTTGGAGGTATTGAGCTTTTCCCCAATTTTATTACCTGCCTTATTGCTGCCGAAGTTTGAATCTGGTTAAGAGAACAGAAGCATCAGTAGTGTAATTTATCAAGATAGGGAAATCTAAAAGCAATAGATTCATCTATAATCCAAAAGATCCATACCTGTATGAGATGGCTGAAGGAACCAGAATTAAGGACTTAAGTGAGCAGATGAGAGTTATGGAGGAGAAGATGCTAACACTTACTGCAGAGTGCCAAGGTGTAGATGATAAGTTGAAGCAGTTTGGGGCAGAGTATAATAAAAAACTGGGTACCCTGGTGCACCAACTAGAGGGCATCCAAATAGAGGGGCAACAAAGATATGAAGCTCAGCAGATAGAAGCAACCAAGAGGCATGAACAGTTCCTCAGGTTATTGGGTTCTCAGGCCATTCCTCAGAAATTAGAGCCAATGCCCACCATCCAGATTAGGGAAAGAAGAGCAGGGGGCACAGAATTTCCTAGCAGTAGCACTAAGTTGCCTCACAAAGATGTCAAGGGAAAAGGGGTATTACCCACTCCCCAAACTGGGACAGAGCCTTTCATTCCACAGGTCAATCACAGACCAAACCAATATGTTCCATATCCAAAGTTGGATTATCCATTATTTGGAGGAGAAGAGCCCAGAGAATGGCTCAGTAGGAGTGAGCAGTTCTTTAGAATATATCAAATACCAGAGGATCAGTGGGTGGAGATTGCTACCATGCATTTCACTGGCAGAGCTCATAGATGGAAAGAAGGCTATGTGATTGACAAGCCAGACTTGGATTGGATTGAATTGTCTGAAGCTGTGTGTAGAAGGTTTGGGGGTACAACTATGAAGAAACTTGTGAGAGAATTTAACAAGCTGGAACAAACTTCAAGTGTAGACAGTTATCAGGAGAAGTTTGAAGAATTAAGAGCTAGAATGCTATACTATAACCCTGCTCTGAGTGAAGATCACTTCATACAGAGCTACATTAGTGGGCTCAAGGAGGAGTTGGTGCCCTTTATAGACTTATCCAACCCCACCACACTAGAGGAAGTGTTTGAACAATCAAAGCTACATGAGCAGGCTCTTGCAATCATGTGGAAGAAGCACAAGTTCATCAGCAATACAGCAAGTAGACCATTACAGGGTAACCAAGGGTATAAGGCCTATAATCAAAGGCTTACCCCCAGAGGTGTGGAGGACAGCAAATCAGCCATACCTAAGAACCCAGTTTGGCAGCCTGGAGTTAGTAGGCAAGTAATAGAGCAAAGAAGAGCTGCAGGCCTGTGCTTTAAGTGTGGGGATAAATATTACCAAGGACACCAATGCCAACAAAAAAATTTGAACCAGATTGAAGGTATAACTGAAGTGGTGGAAGTGTTTGATGAACTGAGACTCTTGGAAGAAGAAGAGGAAGAAAAAGTGGAGGAACTACCTGAACTTGATGAGATGGGAATCTCTGTACATGCTCTCAGTGGAGAGGTGCCCCAGGAAACCATCAAGGTTCAAGGGGAAGTGGGAGGAAAGCCACTAGCAATACTTATTGCCACTGGAAGTACTCATAGCTTCATTGACTTCCAAGTGGCTAAGGAATTAAAAGCTAACATAACAGCAGCAACCCCATTAATAGTCACAGTTGCCAATGGGCATAAGGTACTATGCAAATTGAAATGCAATGGGTTTCAGTGGAAAATGCATGGGGAAACTTATCAGGCAGACTTAAGAGTCATAAGGTTAGATGGCTCCAGCATCATCTTGGGTATTGATTGGCTGAGGAAGCGTGGGAAAGTGACATTTGACTATTCCAACAACTCAATTACTTTCAACAAGGATGGAAAAGCAGTCACTGTGGAGGGAATCACTGAAGGTGCTAGACTCAAAACTATTGGTGCTAAGCAATGGGTCAAGGCTGGGTTGCATGGGCAGTGCTGTGCCATAGGCCACCCTAAAAAGCCTACAGTTAAAGAAGAGAATCCTGTGCCAGTAGAGATACAAAGGGTATTAGATCAATACTCCCACATTTTCCAAGACCCCAAGGATCTTCCCCCAAGGAGAGAACAATATCACAGGATTCCCCTGCAACCAGGAACTCAACCCATTAATGTTAGGCCTTACAGGCACAGTTATGAGCAGAAGAATGAGGTAGAGAAGCAGGTAGCTGATTTGCTCAAATCCCATTTCATTCGCAAAAGTAATAGTCCTTATGCTTCACCAGTACTGTTAGTAAAGAAGAAGGATCAAAGCTGGAGAATGTGTATGGACTACAGACAACTAAACAGAGCTACAATCAAAGATAAGTTCCCTATTCCTATAATTGATGATCTTCTAGATGAGCTAAAGGGTTCTAAATGGTATTCGAAGATTGATTTGAGATCGGGATATCATCAAATTAGGATGCATGAAAATGATATAGAGAAAACAGCTTTTAGAACACATGCTGGCCACTATGAGTTTTTGGTAATGCCATTTGGCTTAACCAATGCCCCGGCTACATTTCAAGCTTTGATGAATGAAATTTTCCAATCACAGTTAAGAAAATTTGTTCTCGTATTCTTCGATGATATTCTAGTTTACAGCAAGAGTTTGGAAGATCATGTTGACCACTTGAGAGTGGTACTAAAGCTGCTGGAGAAGAATCAGCTTCTAGCCAAAAGAAGCAAGTGCTCCTTTGGACAGGATCATGTAAAATACTTAGGCCACATCATCTCAGCCCAAGGAGTAGCCACTGACCCAAGTAAGATTGCAGCTATGGTGGAATGGCTTAAGCCTACTTCCATTAAGGAACTGAGGGGATTTCTGGGGCTCACTGGTTACTACAGGAAGTTCATCAGGGGATATGGGGGAATTAGTAAACCCCTAACTGATCTCTTGAAGAAGGATTCATATAAGTGGAGTGAAGAAGCTCAGGAGGCCTTCGAGAAACTCAAAGAAGCAATGACCCGTGCTCCTGTGCTTGCTATGCCAGATTTCACTTAGCCCTTTACAGTGGAAGTAGATGCTTGTGAAATTGGTATGGGAGCAGTGCTGTCGCAAGAAGGAAGACCCTTGGCCTATCTTAGTAAGGCAATTAGTCCCAGAAATAGGGGATTGTCAACCTACGAGAAGGAGTTCCTTGCTATACTTCTTGCCGTGAGTAAGTGGAAACACTATCTAAGCCCTCGGCCATTTGTAATTAAGACTGATCATGAAAGCCTCAAGTTCCTGCTGGAACAGAGGATCACAACAGCAGTCCAACAGAAGGGAATGCTCAAACTGATGGGACTGGAATACACAATTAAGTACAGGAAGGGTAAAGAAAATATGGCTGCTGATGCCCTATCTAGGGTAATTCCAGAGCTAAGTAGTAATCAGGGCATAACTGCTTATGTTCCTACATGGGTGGATGAGTTGATTGAGAGTTATAATGGGGATCTAAAGGCTCAACAATTGCTGATGGATACACTATTGTCACCAGATGCAACAGGAAACTACTCACAACAACATGGCATTCTGAGGTACAAGGGAAGGATGTATGTAGGAGCTAATGGTGAATTAAGAAATACCTTATTGGATCAATTTCACTCCTCTGCCATTGGGGGACACTCAGGTATTGATAATACTTACTACAGACTCATGCAGCATTTTTACTGGCCCGGACTTAAAGGGGATGTAGAAAGGAGAGTAAAAGCATGTGAGGTGTGTATTAAGAACAAGGTGGATGGTACACCTTATGCTGGGTTAATGCAACCCATCCAAATTCCTACCCAAGCTTGGCAAATCATTAGTATGGATTTTATTGAAGCTTTACCCAAGTCTAAGGGGAAGGATACAATATTGGTAGTAGTAGACAAATTGACCAAAATATGCACACTTTATACCCCTAACTCATCCATACACAGCCCTGGTAGTGGCAAGGAGTTTCCTCAACACTGTGTACAAACTACATGGGATGCCTAAGGCAGTGTTTGGTTAAGGGATAAAGATGAAATAACCCACTTTATCCCACTATTCATGCCAAACGACATGATTTTTGACTGGGATATTTTATCCCGGTCAAACCTTGGTATTCTCGGCTATCCCGGGATAGCTTGGAATAAACTATTCCACCATTTTGGTGGAATAGTGCTATTCTAAGAATTAATTCTAAATTTTATTAAGATTATAAATTGAATTAAAGCTAAATTATGTAGACACAATTTATTATATATTATAATACATTATTTTTTATTATAAAATTATTAATTATATATATTAATACATATTATTTTTATTTAAATATTATAATGAATTATTTTTATTAAATTATAATTTATAATAAATTATTTTTTTTTAAATATTATAATATTTTTTTTTACAATAAATTATTTTTATAACAAATTATTTTTATTAAATTATATTTTACATTAAATTTAACTATCACTTTTTTTTTATTATTCTCTACTATTAGATTTTTAAATTTTTAAATTTAGAAAAAATTTAAATTTTATAACTTTTTAAATTTATAACTTTAATTTTTAATAAATTTATACATTTAATAAATTTTAAAATTTATACAAATTTTAAAATTTTAACTTTAATTTTAATAAAATTAAACGATATTATTTACTAAAATATAAACTTTAATTTATACAAATATTAATTATTATTTAATTAATATTTTATATTAATTAATTAGATAAAATATTATTATTTTAAAATTATAATTATTTTTATTTTTTTACTATCCACGCTTATTCCAAAAAATGAACCAAACATAATTTCAGTTATTCCTACGAATAACAGCTTTACAAACCAAACACTATTTTCCTTTTATCCCTGACTATCCCGGAATAGCAAGCTATCCCAGGTATAAAAAAATTTATCCCCAAACTTACAATCCCCGATCCAAACATAGCCTAAAGGAATTATTTCTGATCGAGACAAAGTGTTCACCAGTCAGGTATGGCAAGACTTATTCAAGCTTTCTGGAGTTAAATTACATATGAGCACTGCCTATCACCCCCAAACAGATGGACAGACAGAGAGAGTGAACCGGTGCTTAAAAACTTACCTAAGGTGCATGTGTTCCCAACAACCCAATAGATGGAGCAAATGGCTACCTCTGGCAGAGTGGTGGTACAATACAAGCCACCACTCCTCTTTAGGGGTCACGCCATTTGAAGCCCTCTATGGGTACAAGCCACCTGCACCCACGGTCACTCATCTAGACCCAAAGGAGAGCCCGACAGTTATGAAATGGATAAAAGATAGAGAGCAGATGCTGGAAGTGCTTAAAGATCGACTACATAATGCCCAAAACCGCATGAAGCAAAACGCGGACAAGAAACGTGTGGATAAGGAGTACCAGGTGGGAGAAAGGGTTTACCTCAAATTGCAACCTTACCGCCAGAATAGCGTTTCCAGGCAGAAAAATCACAAGCTTACCTCGAAATATTATGGGCCCTTTGAGATCTTACAAAGGATTGGACCCGTAGCTTACCGCTTGCACTTACCTGAAGATACCAAGGTTCATCCTGTATTCCGTGTATCCCAACTGAAGAAAGGGATTCAGCCACCAGAGCAAGAAGTGGGGGTTGAGATACCCCCGGATCAGGACGATCAGCCACCAGAGCAGGAAGAGGAGGTTGAGATATCCCCGGATCAAGATGATCAGCCACCAGAGCAAGTAGAGGAGGTTGAGATACCCCCGGATCATGAGGATCAGCCCCCACGGAAACAGCCGGAGCAGATACTGGGCCAAAGATTGAGGAAGGTGAAAAACCAGACTTGCACTCAGATTCTAGTCCGTTGGAACAACTTGGGCCCAGAGTAGGCAACCTGGGAGGATCGTGAGAAGATGAGGAGAAGGTACCCAGCCCTGTTCCTTGAGGACAAGGAACCTATTAAGGGGGGTGGGGTGTAACGCCTGTAGTAGAGGGGGTAGAGAGTAGTCGGAGAGGATGGAGAATGGAGGGAGTGGAGAGGAGAAGAGAAGGTGTAGAGTATAGAAAAGTGAGAAGAGAGGAACCAGGGTTAAGTGTAACCAGAGGCGGGTTAGGCGCAGGATGGTACAGGGAGTAGGTGGGATGTGACCGGAGATGCAGAGTCTAGAGAATTCCTGAGGAGCGGGTAGAGACGGCGGGCGCAGATCCAGCAACCCAGCAAGGAAGCGGGTATGAAGGTTGGCGGGCGAGCATCCAGCAACCCAATAGATGAGGGAACTTCACTATAGAGATGGTCGGCCCGGCCCAGTGACCCAATCACTTTACACTTTGAGCCCGAATTGATAATTCACTATTATATATTTGTCCAACAGGATATTAGAATTACAGAATAGTCCTATTGCAAGATTAGTATAAATAGACATTTGTAAGAAACTGGAACTATCGAAAATTTGAATCAAATTACCCTCTTCTTCTCCATCTTTCTCAAACTCTCTCTCTCTCTCTCTCTTCTCTTCCCACAATTCCCTCTCAAATCCCCAATTCTCTATCTCTAAGTTCGATCAGATCCAATTCTGGATTAATCCCTCAGATCAATCCAGCGTGGATTCATCATTTCTCTACCAGATCTCAGAAATTGTTCATCATCGATCAACCGGATCAACCATCATCCTCACTGCCGTGCCTGATCTCAGAGGAAATCTCATCCTTGATCGACTGCAGTTCGTCAGGGTGTTACAAATACCTTCTACCATCTGCAGGCTCACAAATGTCCTGCTGCTTAATTTCTCACATAATTCTTTGGATGGGCCTGTACCTGCAGAAATTGGAAACTTGAAATTAATACAAGTAATGGATTTTTTCGCAAATAAATTCTTGGGTAATGTTCCAAGCACTTTAGGGAATCTCCAAATGCTCACTTACTTGAATCTTTCAAGCAATTCGTTCACAGGCCCGATTCCAGAATCCTTTGGTGGCTTGATAAGCGTAAGCAGTTTGGACCTATCCTCAAATGCCCTTGTAGGTATCTTGTTAACCTAAATCTATCGTACAACCACTTACAGGGCGAAATCCCACAAGGAGGAGCATTCGACAATCTCACAGCTGAATCTTTCATGGGAAACACGGCTTTGTGTGGAGGGAGAAAATTCGGTGTACCACCTTGCACGACCACTGCCGGTCCAGAATCAAGAATCAAAAGGAATTTGCTTAAATTCCTTCTTCCAACAATTGCAGCAGTGGTTATCTTTTCAGCTTGCCTCCTCCTACTACACACGTTTAAAAGAAAAAAGATTAACACAACTACTACTGTTAATCAGTTGGATGTGAAAAACCACAGAAGAATTTCATACCAAGAGCTTATTCGTGCAACCGACAATTTCAATGAGACAAACTTGCTCGGTTCAGGAAGTTTTGGGTCCGTCTTCAGAGGTCGGTTGGATAATGGAATGCTCGTTGCCGTCAAAATACTGAATCTTCAATTGAGTAAAGCATCGGCAAGTTTTGATGCAGAATGCCAAGTACTGAGCACCGCCAAACACAGAAATCTCGTTAAGATTATAAGCACTTGCTCTAGCCCAGATGTCAAAGCTCTAATTCTTCAATATATGTCACAGGGGAGCCTTGAGAAATGGCCATATTCTCATAACTACTACTTAAACCTGAATCAGAGACTTCACATTATGATGGATGTGGCTCTTGAACTGGAATATCTGCATCACCATTGCCCGATAGCTGTGGTGCACTGTGATTTGAAGCCTAGTAACATACTTATAGGTGAGAACCTTTCAGCGCATTTGAGCGATTTCGGCATATCGAGGCTGCTTTCTGAGGATGATTCTTGTACTATATTGACGAGCGCACCAGGGACGATCGGCTATATGGCTCCTGGTACATCATTTCAACCCTTTCCTGCTATAAATTTGCTACATATTAAAATTCTATTACTTACAATTATACAGAAGCAATACATCTTTTTCGCAAAAAAGTTGCAGATCAATTAATGATCAGATGAATTATTTTTTGTGCAATCTTTTAACTAGCCTTGTTGTGTAAAAATGTGTGCAGAGTATGGACAAGTTGGTCAAGTATCAACCAGCGGCGACGTCTACAGCTACGGTATTCTACTGTTTGAGGCCTTTTCAAGGAAGAAGCCTACAGATGAGATGTTTGTGGGAGAATTGAGCTTACAACGATGGATTTGTGAAGCTTTTCCGAATGCAATAGAAAATGTTGTCGACGAAAATTTTCTCAAATATGAAGTGAACAATGACGCTATTAACGGTGCTAACATGAATACGGAGGCTGCGTGCTTGAACTACCAGTGCTTGTTATCACTCCTAGAACTGGGCATATCCTGCTCAAGCGAAGCGCCGAAAGAAAGGCCGACTATGGAAGATGTTGTGGTCAGACTGAAGAAGATCAGAAACCATAGAGCTTAACTGAAAAGGTCTCATTCCTATCAACTCTCGAAGAAGTTTTTGACTTATAATTTGCATGAGCTGGTGTTATAGGAAAAAATTCTACGGTACATTTTTTATCAGTAAATTTGAGTTCACTTGTCTACAATAATTTTGTAACAGAGCATTATATCAAATGCTATTTCCACAGCACCTTTAATGTCATATACCATATCAACTGCTATGAGCAATAGATCAAGCAACTTCTCAGAGGCAAAACAGCGAACACCTGGTGCACAAAGAGTAAACTAAAAGCAAAAGAGAATGATTAATAAATAGGAAACCACCTTGCGATAACATGAACCACAAAGCACCCATAGCCTAGGAGTTCACACACTCAGCAAAATTTTAGATGGGAATATTCCTAGGCCCATTTACTTGTGTGGAATCCCCTATTCAATTTTCCATTTTTTTTCCAATTTATTAGAATGTATCAAGTTTTTTTTTTTTTTTTTTTTTGAGAGAGAAAGTTAACAAACTACTTATTTCTTATATTTTCTAAAAAATGAATTCAACTAAAAATATAAAACAACTAAGTTTCGAACTTAAAACTTTGTATACCAATCATTAAGCCCTTAGCCAAGGGCAGCAAGTGCGGTCGATCAATCAGAATGTATCATGTTACCATTCTTTTCAATTTTCATAATTAATATCATTTCATTGCACTCTAATTTTTTAATGTTTACAAATTCTTAAACAATGTTTACCCTTACAAACTATAATTGCAGGTAAAAATAGAAATAAAAGTAGGATCAAACCTCTCTTTCAAAGAACACTTCAATGAAGATAAAAATGAACTACTATATTCCCAATTCTGTTGCTCATCTAGCATTCCACTAATACAAGCAATTCCAGTAACTTTGACTTGGACTAAGAATATATTAGTCAACCAAATTAATCATATAAAAAGTAGCTTTTCCACATATTAAGAAATAAAAAAAAAGCCATAGTGGATTACTTGGAACATTAATCTAGAGTTTGGAGCCTGCAAGAAACTTCTAACACCAACGAAAGTAACAGCTAGGACTTTTTGATCAACAATCCACCAACAGAATGGACAGGAGAAATTATTGAATGCACAGCAGGATAGTTCAAATACTATGTTTAGAGACTTCAAAATCTAATATTGACCACTAAATGTAGTCTACAATACCTGAAAGTCTATATTTCACTTATTATAATTCCTTTTCATCTCCCCCCCCCCCCCGGGTAAGAAACAATAATACTGCAGTGCATGCAATAATTTCTCGGGTGGCCGGTGAAAGGATGTCAACAATCAGATTTTTTTTCTTCATTTCACTACGTAAAAATTGTTGACCAAATGCAAGACTTTCGAGTACTCACATTGATGAATTATTGTTGTCCTGTTGTCTTGCAGAGAGCTGAGAAGAACATGATGCTCAGAACCAACACAATGAAATGTCGGATTTCCTTCAAGAGTGTAATGATGCTGCTCATCTTACTATCTTCTTGTTCACAGCCGACGACGGCAGCGTCAACCGACTACAGCACTGATCTCTCGGCATTGCTGGCCATCAAAGCACACATCACTTTCGATCCCCATGACGTCCTCTCGCGCAGCTGGAATGCCAATACATCCTTCTGCAGCTAGTTTGGAGTGCGCTGCAGCCGCCGTAGGGAGCGAGTTACAGCATTACGACTCAACCACGCCGGCCTCCACAGCACTATCACACCGCATGTTGCCAACTTCTCATTCCTCAGCATCCTCGACCTCTCCAATAACTCTCTCTCTGGCCATCTCTCTGACGATCTCAGTCGTCTCCGTCGCTTAAAAACACTCTTCCTCGAAGGGAACCGACTCTCCGGACCTATCCCGCCATCCATCTTCAACATCTCCTCCCTTGAGTTGCTAAATTGCACAATCAATGAGTTTTTCGGGTACATTCCAACAAGAGCTGGCTCTGCGAATCTCTGAGCGCTGTCATTTGCAACCAACCAACTCACTGGAACTATACCTGCTGAGCTTGGGAACTACCCCGAGTTCCGTTTCTTTTCTCTTGGAGTCAATAACCTCACCGGCTTGATACCGCCTTCTATCGCAAACCTAACGCAGCTTACAATACTTGAGCTTTCCTCCAACAACCTACAAGGTGGCATTCCGGAGAAGCTCGGCCGTCTCATCAATTTGGGCGTCCTGCATGTGAAGCAAAATGGCTTAACGGGCATATTACCGAGTTCAATCTTCAACCTATCTTCACTACAGATCCTCGCCGTGTCGAAGAACATGCTCACCGGATACATTCCAAAAGGCGGTAATGGCCCATGGCTTCCACTCATTCAAAGTTTTTATCTAGATGATAACCAGTTAACGGGCTTGATCCCGCAGCAGTTGGGCCAGTGCAAGTATCTAATAGACATAGAATTGTACAACAACCAATTCACAGGGAACATGCCAGTTGAACTGGGAACCTTCCAAGTTTTAGGATATTACTTCTTTACAGCAATAATCTTTTTGGGCCTATACTATCCTCATTGGGTAACCTCACTAAACTTGAGCAACTTGAGATTGATTCTAATAACCTCTATGGGGTGATACCTAACGAGTTGGGACGACTACCGAACTTGCAAAGCCTCCTCCTGAGGCAGAATTATGGATTGACATGAGAGATAAGCGCAATCTTTAACATATCTTCCCTGCAGCTTCTTGACCTTATTCTCAATAATTTTACCGGCCATCTTCCCGTCGATATTGGCTATCGGCTCCCAAAACTACAGAGTCTTACTCTTGCAGCAAATCTGTTGAGTGGAAAGATACCGACTTCTCTATCTAATTGTTCGCTGTTATCAGCTGTTGAGCTCTCTTGGAATAGTTTTACTGGTCCAGTTCCCACAACATTTAACAATCTCCAGCTTCTTCCCTTCTTGAATCTTGCAGAAAACCAACTTAGTGGCAGATTGGAATTCCTTTCACCTCTGGCTAATTGCAAGCATTTGACGAGTTTGTATATTGGGAACAATCAATTCAGAAGCTCTCTGCCGACTGCCGTTGGAAACCTCTCAAGAAATCTTCAGGTGCTATACATTGCTGATTGCCAACTCGACGAAAATATTCCTTCTGCAATAGGAAATCTTAGTGGTCTGACCAATTTGGACTTAAGTAGTAATGGATTCAGCGGAGAAATCCCAACTTCGATAAGTCATCTACAGAACCTACAGCGATTGCATCTGCAAAACAACCTATTAAACGGATCAATTCCCAAGGAATTATTTCTATTAGGACATCTGGGCCAGTTGCACCTTGAGGAAAATATGATTTCAGGATCAATACCTGAGTTATCTAATGGAGCTGGACTTCAGGAAATTTCTCTAGCTGCGAATTTACTGTCCTCAACAATACCTTCAACAATCTGGAGGCTCACAGATCTCGTGCTATTTAACCTCTCATATAATTCTTTGGTTGGGGTTATACCTGCGGAAGTTGGAAACATGAAATTAGTACAAATAATGGATTTTTCAGCAAATATATTTTCTGGTAATATTCCAAGCACTTTAGGCAATCTCCAAATGCTTACCTACCTGAACCTTTCAAGCAATTCATTCACAGGTCCAATTCCCGAATCTGTTGGTGGTTTAGTAAACTTCGTTAGTATGAATCTATCCTCAAACGCCCTTGCAGGTTCGATTCCGAAATCTATTTCAAGACTTCGGTATCTGGTAAGCCTAGATTTGTCATATAACAAACTAGAAGGCGAAATTCCACAAGGAGGAATATTCAATCACCTCACAGCTCTCTCTTTCAAAGCACTTTCTCTACTTTAGAGTTTAAGGCCCTAATTCTTCAATATATGCCAAATGGGAGCCTTGAAAAGTCGTTATATTCTCACAACCACCACTTGGATCTCATTCAGAGGACAAACATAATGACAGATGCGGCGCTTGCGTTGGAATATCTACATCACTATTGCCCAACACCTGTGGTGCACTGTGATTTGAAGCCTAGTAATATACTCATAGACGAGGACATGTCGGCCCATGTGAGCGACTTGGGCATTGCGAAGCTAATTTCCGACGATGATTCGTGCTCTATTTTAACAAGCGCACCAGGCACGATAGGTTATATCGCTCCAGGTACATCACTTTAACCCTTTATCCTACAGAATTGCTGTCGATGAGAGGTAAATTCAATATCCTGAATACATTTTCTTAGTAGACACAGAAATGTATATAGAATCCTCATGGCTTATGTTGCCAAGTGCCAAATTAGTATGCTATTTGTTTAATTCGTATAATAACTGTCTCATGACAGCTCCAAATAAAAGCATTTTTTTGTGACTAAAATGCATTGCATCGATCGATCATAACAGAATAACTGTCTCATTGTCTGTACATGGATAGAGTATGGACTGGCTGGCAAAGTGTCGACAAGTGGCGATGTTTACAACTACGGCATTCTACTGTTAGAAGTCATTTCACGGAAGAAGCCTACCGATGAGATGTTTGCACAAGGATTGAACTTAAGACAATGGATTGATGAATCATTTCCTGCCGCAATAGAGAATGTCGTCGATGAAAACCTCCTCAATTCTCAAGTTAACATCCGTGCCACCAATGTCGGCCCGGAGGAAGCTGCGAGGCTAAAATATCAGTGTTTATCATCCCTCCTGGAACTCGGCCTATCGTGCTCAAGCGAAATGCCGAAAGAAAGGCCGATTATGGAAGATGTTGTGGTGAGACTGGAGAAGATCAGAAACCATAGAGCTTAACCGAAAAGGTCTCATTCCTATCAACTCTTGAATAAGTTTTCGACTTACATATAATTTGCATGAGCTGGTGTCTACAGGAAATATATCTTTTAAACATTTTATCACTAAATTTGGGCTCTCTAGACTACAATAATTTTGTAACAGAGCCTGATATCGAATGCTATTTCCACAGTACCTTTAATGACATATAGCATATGCACAATCATATGCAATAGATCAGGCAACTTCTTAGAGACAAAAGAGCGAGCACCTGGTGCGCAAGGAGAAAACTAAAAGCAAAAGAGTTGGATTTATAAATAGGAAATGACCTTGTGAAAACATGAAGCCCAAAGCTTCCACCTTTTTTTTTTTTTTTTTCAATTTATCAGTTTTTTTTTTTTTTTTTTTTTTTTTCTCGAGAGAGAGAGAGAGAGAGAGAGAGAGAGAGAGAGAGAGAGAGAGAATTATTTGTTTTTTTTTTTTATAAAAAATAAATAAATTTAGGTAAAAATATAAAATAATAATATTTCGAATTTAGAATCTCCAATATTAAACATTAAATTTAATTATTTGTTATTAAATTTTATGTGTGCGTTTGTGGAGTGGTACCCTTTATTTATATTATAATAATTTGTTTGTTATCGTAATGACGAGCTATAATTAGAAAGAATGTACCGTGCCAGCTTTTTCTGTTTTCATGTGCATGTCTCATTTCCTCTCAATTCCTCGTTGGCACCGTTCCCCATTTTGCCGTCTCCGTTGTTCTTTTACGTTCCCCACACGCGCATTTGCGTCATTCTCGAAGGGGATTCAAATTTTTGAATCCCCAGAATCCCCACCCCCTCTAAGAATCCTTCTGTAATAAGAAGGAAATTCCCAGAATCACAATTCGAATGAGTCCTCCTCCTCCTCTTCCTGTATTTATCATTTGAATTTGAACTAGTTACGAAAACAAGCTCGGCCACGGATTCGGAGAAAGAGTAGCAAGCCGAGCCATTCGGTTCGATTTGGTCGTCGCAATGCACGCCTTGTGGTTATTGATCTCGACCTTCTTTTCTGCTCTCCTCCTCTCTTATGGCCAGAATGCGAGCAACGTATCCGGCGTCGACTCCGTAGATTCCATGATTCTCCGTCGTGCATTCGACGTATTGATCACGGGCCACACCGGTGTGATCTACGGCGTGCCCCTCCCCGCGAATTTATCCGGCATGGAGGCTTCTGTGATGCGGCTGCGGAGTGGGACATTTTGGCGCCAAGGGTTCAATGTTAGCACGTTCCGAATTCCTCCGAGGACTTCGCCCGTTCCTCGTACAAGGAGATTCGTAGTTGTGCATCAGAATTGGAGTAACAGGTCCTCTTCTTATTTCAACGTGCCAGGTTATAGACTCCTCTCTCCTGTGATCAGTTTGCTGGCCTACGACGCGTCGAACGCGAGTTTCGGTGGTGCGATCCAGCTTGCCATCCAGTTTAACCTTAGATCGAATGACACTATTGCCGTTAGCTTTCCGAGAGTTGCGTTGCCTAGCAGATCGAATTCGTCGATGAAATGTGCGTGGTTCGGACTCGACGGATCGGTGCATCTCAACCAGACGGCCTCGTCGAATTCGTGTGTGACGAGAAGCATGGGCCACTTTGTCATTGTTGAGACCTCCAAGGTTTCGATAAATGCTTCTGCATCGTCGGTGAGTACCATGAAAGAGAAGATGATCAGGGTGATGGCGGTCCTAGGCGGCGGCATTGTCGGGATAGCGGCGTTGGGTGTAGTAGCGGTGGGAATTACAAAATTGGCGAAGAAGAGGAAAATAGATGAGATGGTGAGGAGATCAGAAGAAGGTCAGGTTTTGGAGAATGTATGGGTTGGGGGAAGCAAAATGCCGACTGCGGCGATGCGTCGAACCGAGCCAGCTATCAAGAACGAAGAAGCACCATGAGAAGCCGCCTTTTCGGTAAAAGGATTAGTTATCTTGTGGAAGCCACAAACCTCCAAAGCAAAGAGGGAGAGGAAGCTATGATACTTTTCATTCCAGTAGATGATTCTTCAAACCTTTTCTTTTCAATAACACACAGATTAGATTAGATTATACAGATTTTTTGTTTTTTGTTTTCCCTTTCAGTAGTAAACTTCTTTCTTTAGCCTAGCAAGGGATGTGTCTATATACAGAAAAGAGTATTTCATCCTGCTTACCAGTACATTGAATTGGTGCATATTTTGTTTATCTTATGAGGATAGAACACACTAGTTTAAAGTTTCACACTCTATCGGATGCGTAGCATTCAGGTATAAAGTCGTAAATTCAAATTTTAAACCGTTGGATGTCATTGACAACATCTTTTGAAAGGCCGGCAATCAAATAATATTTTAAAAACCTCTTCATATGCATATGCTTTACCATGTGAAAGAACCACAACTAAAATCTGCAAATAAAATAGGATAAAACCAAAGAAGTATTATCTAACCTTCATTAATGTACATGCAGCAACCAGCTAGAGCAAGACTCAATATTAGGAGATATTACACACATAATTTTACTACTAAATATCCTGCATCAAAACTGTATTGACATTTAGGAAGAAATAAACACGACCGCCGCATTTCTTTTCCAATCCGCATTCATAGACTGACGTAATTCAGAACAGGGAAAAGCTCACTTAACTCGTCTAGTCTGGTATCGTAATCAAACTGGTAGGCAGTGCTAATAGCTTCACTCAAGAGTTCGTAGATGCATCTGAAGTATGGGACCAGTACTCTTTGACGAGTTCTCGGAATAGGGATCCCTCGGTTTTCATCAGTCTCGCAGGAGAATCATACTCCACCAGTTTCCCTGGTAGAAATAGGAACAGCTAACAAGTTACAATGAGAGAAGAAATTCTGCAATATTGCTAATGCCAGCAAATACACTTAGATCCCCATTATAGATAATTGAGAATGCACCTAATTTTCCACAAGTGATTTTATATTTGTCAACAGTGAAATCGTTTCAAAAAGACAAAGAAGAGGTTTGCAGAATAAACAAATGGATGAAGCTACGATCTGAAAAAAACTTCAACTGATGTTGCAAATAGGAATGAGTTGGAGAAATCTAATTTATGGATAGGCCAGTGTATAATAGCATTTGACCTGAAATTCCGAAAATACCCACCTACCTTAATCTGGTCCACATCTACTTATCTAGTTCCTGTACATGCTAGGAAATTAGTTGGCAGAGACAGCTTTTTTTTTTCTTTTCAGATGAATTTTGCGTAGTAGAAATGAATTTAAAGCAACGTCTGTTGTATTATGAGCAACTAGTTGACAAAATCTTTTCCTCAAGAAGGCACCTACCTCACAATCACAGATGGGCATCATAATTTTCATGCTTATTCATTGTGAATGGGTATTATGAACAAGTTAAATCATGTATAATCACACAATGAATAAATCTGGCTGCAAAAGATTTCTTTTTTAACTGACCGTCATTAACAGCGAGAACCTTCGTGCAGTCCATCACAGTAGGAATTCTATGGGCGACGGTAATGACAGTACAGTCTTTTAATTCAGTTCTTATTATCCTCTGAAGAACCGCATCAGTGGCATTGTCAATCGATGCTGTGGCTTCATCTAGCACTAAAATGCGGCTTCTCCTTAACAGGGCACGCCCCAAACAAAACAACTGTCTTTGCCCCATGCTCCAATTTGATCCATCTTCCACAACTGGATAGAAGTAGTTTAGAATAACTGGCTCAAAAGAAAATTAC